>CACRXK020014586.1:2025-12954 GCA_902702795.2 Paramuricea clavata
GTTGAGCTGGATAGTGCATCTGTGCGCATATACCATAAAAATAATCCCCTTCTAAAAAAGCCCTGCCTCATTCAAAGAAAGATATTTATGGGCTAGTATTCCAAAGGTCGTAGGTTCGAATCCCACCGTGGCCGAGCATATTTTTCAAGCTCGCCCGGTGTGGATATGCACTCAGAGTAACATCGCAAACATATTATTCACCTGAGTACACAACACCAACACAGAAAAATTCAAATACATACTGTTATAACAATCGCACATAAACATGAAAAAAGATGGGAATGACTTTGGTCGAGATCCACATCATACCGGCCATTCCCTATGGACTGCGCAATTACTTCGTAGATAAGTTAAAAATAAATATTTCGCGTATTTTTTGAATGCGCAGCCAACATTACAAATTATGTCATTGCCGATTTGTGGTGTCAAGCAGTATTCTGACTCTTCTCGTTGAAGCTTCCACGTAAAAATAAAGTGCAGCTGACTATCCCAAATATGACTTCCGACATTCGTAATATTTGCGGCAGTTTGAAAAGAAATGCGCGATATTTCAATAGTAAGGAACCTCATTACTCCTCTTGATCAAAACCATTAACGATTTTGTAAAAAAATTCCTGTGATAAGATGAATTACAAACTAGTTTTCCTTCGTTTCTTTTGCTGCTAAAAATTCAAGTTGATTAAGAAGAGGTTTCTACCACAGAAAAATATCATGCATTTTTTCTCAAAATGACCCACAAATTACAAGCACCAAAAAGTCATCGTTGGGCTTATAGTGGCACTTGGAAACAAATTCATTTTTATTCGTCTTTGACAGCACTTGCCCGCCTGCCAGCCCTGACTGTCATGTCTTGAACAACCATAACACCATACATTCCAGCCTTGAGCTTCCTTCTGGCGTTGAAATCTTTTAATTTCTCCTGTGTTTTTCCCATGTGGTCTAACTTGGCGCCCTTGCCCTGCAAAGGGTATTTAAAAATGGATGAAAACATAACATATGAAATGAAAACATATCAACATATGAAATGAATTAGTTCGGAGTAACCATAAATGTTGTAAAACTTAATTTTATCTATACTGAGCAGCTTTAAAAGAATCAGTTCTGTAGAATTGCCTTCCCAAGAGGTCCAGTAAAAGTCATCCCCTACAGGTCTACAACCATGGCAAAACCTAAACTACTTTATACTTTCATTTATTCCATATGGTTCTATCAATTTTAAACGGTGCGCCGTTGAATTTTAAGAATAATACCCTATTGTTTCTACAGAGAAAAACTTAGTTCAACTTTGCTTAAACTGGGTAGCTCTATAACAAATGTCGCCGCTTACTGATCCAGGTCATCCAGTGTTATTGCTCATAGGAACAGATAAAACAGAGAGAAAATCTTGGGCATTTGGTGGAGGCGAACTGATTGAAAAAACTCTTCCCCATACGCAGCTTACAGCTCAAGAGAACCTACATACATGCGATGAAAGGGAGAAGCACTAACCACAGTTTTCCAAACACCCCAAAGGAAATGATATAGAATGGTTTATATATTCATTGCTGTTTGTAGATTTGTACTTAATATTTAGTATATCAAGAAGTATATAGGGAAACTAACTTGAACCCAAGGATGATGTGAAGCTTGTTTCGCTGTCAATCTCTTTGCTGGATCCAAAACAATTAGTTTGCTCACCAAGTCCTGTAGAAATAAACGAAATTAAATGTTTGTTCAAACTCTCTCACAGTTACAAGAACTGAATTGCCGAGTTATCGCAAAAAGTATTGAGGATGGTAATATATAAATCTAATTAGAGATACAACTAAGACATATAAGTCAACATGATAAAATGTTACTTAAAGAAAGTCTATTAACAATAGTATTTAAAGGTAAAAATTCTTCATCTTCTTTTGTGCTGCAGAGCTAGAAATTTTGATACATAAGACCTTGTTCGGCTTTATCTCTAAGCACATATAATTACAGTTTTGGTCTGCGTTTCTTGATAGTAACGCATTAAAGAAATCTCTAATGCCCTAATGCAACTCTTTCTCACGTTAAAGACCAAGGCACAAAGCTTTATAAATTTGGTAGTTACCTTGGCGCTGAGCGAGATATCGTCCCACCAAGGTTCCACAAATTCAAACTCACATTTCAAAATTCTCTGAAACATTGCTTGATCGCCTCGTTCATCGTAGAATGGTTCGAATCCACAAAGCCTGACAAAATACTTGGTTTTAACTATATAATTTTTTATCAGTTTTGACAGATAATCCATCCGATATATATAAATTTTAATATACAATACTTACAAAATATACGCAATGACCCCAACTGCCCACATGTCGACTTCGCGGCCATATTCTTTACCCATTAAAACTTCGGGTGCTATAAAGAAGTCAACATAATACCTTGAGCTAGCTTACTAACCCTGAACAACACAATTATTAGTTGACTCAAATGAACATAATTTGTCACGCTCATGAGCGGAGTTTCCCAGCCACTGATCAACAAGACTTACAATTTTTCTTGTGATTTTTAGTGTGATTTTCTCCCTCCGATGGATGTGAACAAGTGGATGAGTTATGAATGTTTAGATGAAAGTACGTACACTGAAAACATCCATAACTCATCTAATTATTGACATGTATCAAAATTGCAAGACTAATGCAAATGAACCTTATGACCACAGTAGCCAAGATCCTCCAGGGCCAAGCCTATTGAGACAATGTAATGTCCCATTGTCCCTCAACATACCGCAATATCCTGGCGTACCACAGACCGTCTGCATCAGTATGTCTGTCGTCAACATCTTTGACAGGCCAAAGTCAGCCAACTTTAGAATTGAATCATCTGTATCAGTTGCATAAAGAAGATTTTCTGGCTGAAGATAAAATTTTAAATTGATCAAGCCTTGAATGTGCAATATTAAGCTAGGGTCAAACGTCGAACTTTTCATGCGCCGAATCTAATGTTAGTGAGCTAAGTTCTTTGTTTCACTTCATTTGCATTAGGTTCAGCGCATGAAAAGTCCCACGTTTGACACTGGCCTTAGTCATCTTTTCTTAAAATTCATGGTGTTAGATGGAGTAACATGTGACATGAGGCAGTGAATTGGCAAAAACTATAAACATCATACCTTTAAATCACGATGCACAACGTCGTTTTCATGAAGATACTGTTAAAAAGGTCAAAAGCAGTTTGAAGTAAGGCCTAAAGATGTGTATTTCCTATGGACCAATTTAGGCAATTTGGTTCAGTAATTACTGTAGTGTGACAACAGATGCCATTTTGACATGCTGTATTAGCAGCCCGCAACCACCAGAACTCCCTTTTCAAATGCCGGAACTCCCTTTTCAAATAGCAGAACTCCCTTTTCAAATAGCAGAACTCCCTCTTCAAATGGCAGAACTCCCTTTTCAAATAGCAGAACTTCCTTTTCAAGCAGAAGAACTCCCTTTTTAAATAGCAGAACTCCCTTTTCAAATAGCAAAACTCCCTTTTCAAATAGCAGAACTCCCTTTTCAAATAGCAGAGCTCCCTTTTCAAATAGCAGGATTTCCTTTTTAAATGGCAAAACTCCCTTTTCAAATAGCAGAACTCCCTTTTCAAATAGCAGAACTAGGGTCACACGGTCAATCGTGTTTTAAAAATAATAGGGTCAGCAGAAAAAAATTGGGTCGTCACGAACTGGAACCACAGGTATTTTTTTAGGCCTAAACTAGCAATATAACAAAGTTCTAACAGCCTGTAATATAATGCAACCTAACAGGTTAAATATTGTAAAATGAAGCTAATTTATACAACACAATTGTCTTACTGCAACTGCTTCACACAACTCTCGAACAGCAGCTGATGCATCTTTTTCGGTATAGCAACCTCTTTCAACCACTCTTGAAACAAATAGAAGTCACACAGTATTAAACTTCATACCAGCAGTACCGGTACATGAAATTTCCAGTATCAATGCTCCTGAATGGCCAAATTTTGATTTGATTGGCAAAAAGTTGTGATTGCCAATCACCGTGATCGGGAACGTTATTTCGAGCTCTGTACTAGTTATTTTCCCCTAGTTATTTTCCCCTTTGTGTATGTTGCTAAGTAACTACAAACCTTTAAATAAGGGTAAGGCCTACCTTTCAAACAGTTCTCCACCTTTAACAAGTTCAAGGATGATATAAAGATGGCTGTCTGTTTCAAATAAATCTTTCAACTGGATCTAAATAACAGTGAGATCAGAAATATGCATTATTGTTAAATTCAAGCCAGATCCTAGAAAATCAACATTTCTATATATATAAACTTACTATGTTAGGGTGTTTAAGTCTCAACAATATTCCTATTTCTGTCCGAACAATCTTTGTTTCAACCTGAGAAAAATAAGAATTTTAATATTTGATAGGAACAATAAAGACTGGCCCCTCTGGTAGAAGTTACTAGATGCATGCATCCCATTGGATAGCAGCTCGCTTTAACTGCTCACGGAACTTGCCGATCACACGCAGTTGATCATTTGTTGCCTGGTCGGTTGAACGAAAGTAGGTACATGAAAACGTTAGTTTCCACAGTGTTTACAACAGCCAGTTACAGCTCTGTATATATCTACTCTGTGCCTGTGATTCATGTGCAACCATAGCCACATACATTCAAAGGAATGAATGTCTGTGGTGTAACACACTAGTAGTAGACCAGTAAGCTACAGAGACACCACTCCCGTTCCCAGCCAAGTGCACAGAGCGACTGTCACCCCAAAAATCAATTAAACTGAGGTGGGCTTGTCTTAGACGTTTAAGTTGGCAAGCTAATACAAGCACACTGGGTAACAAACGTAGCAGCTGGTGACAGCAATGTTTATATTGACTTGTGACAAAGTCAGACCTCAGCATAGCCAATACCACAGAATAGGGTACACAGAAGGCCGACTTCTTGGTTTTTCCTATGATTTTGGCGTAACCTGTAATTCGTCATCAAATGCTGACGCCATGGTCCTAGCCAGTGCACGTTTGAGAGGCATTCACCCCCCTGATAATATTCAAAATGGCGGACGTACAGGGGGGAATGCCTCTCAAACGCGCACTGGATAGGACCATGACGTCAGCATTTTGATGATGAATCATGGCGTGTCAGCGGTTACTCGAGTCGACCTTCTGTGTGCCTTATTCTGTGCCAATACTGTGCACCAGCTGGTTTGCCAGGTTCAAAGGTTGAGGCCATTTTAAAAATATATTTGAGCGCATTCCCCCATCTGGGTTATTTGCCAAATCATAAAATGTCCAAATTGCCTATATAGAAGACTTGAATCACAGCGTTGGCAATGTAGCCAAAAGATACATACATCATTGAAGATACATACATCATTATTCGGCCGAAACACGCAACCATGCTGTGAATTTTATAGTTTAGACATTTTATAATTCGCTTCGTTTGTTCTCGACTGTTCCGCGTACTGTGCGAGTGTTGTTTTGTATCCTAGTGACAAATGGCGTCCTTCCTGCTTCACAATTCGTGTTCATTTGCTTGTCAAGAGTACATTTTGTAAACCGCGATGTACTTAAGAACGTTTTATTTTAAGTCTTCGACATCCTTAACCGCAAAATTAGCTTGTTAAAACCCCGAAATTGGTCGGTAAATAATTGGCATTCAGAGCGAAACATTAACTTTTTGTATATCCCAAAACAGTAGCTTTAAAATGACATTTTAGAAACAATATCACGTACGTTTTTCTTGATGATTTTTACAGCGTATTCGTTTGCTGTTCCCCTTTGAGTACAAAGCTTTACAACCGATGAAGCGCCTCTAAAATACGAGAGAAATAACGATTATTGTCAGTATACAATCATACAGCAAGTCATTTTATGCCTTATGTATATATTCAATATAGAAAGATCATACCTGCCAAGCTCGCGTCCCAGCTCGTAAAAATCTTCGATCGGTTCTTTGCGAGAGATTTCAAAAAAGTAAACCATTTTAAATAGCTCTTTAGTTAAAACAGCCCCCTTTTGGAGTGGAAAATCGTTTCAGATTTTGCAAATGTTGCATGAAAACAGTATAAAAATAGCCAGCTGTTCGAGGGATTACAATAATTACGTACAAGATTAAAGATTACCATTCGTAATCAATTCCACCCACGACTTTAATATGCGGGCAAATCTAGGGGTGGGGGGAGAAGTGGGGACCAATGGTGGGGACCAGTGAACTCTGGTGGGACAATTGCAAGAGCCTTCCCCTCGCCCCAATCTGATGACTGTTAGGAATTTCAATTTTCAATCATTAAATACTTGTACCTAATGTTGTATAAGTTGTACATTGTTTTTACTTTAATTTACATCATAATAGCAAAATAGCACAATTACACCCAGCACAATTTTTCCAATTCGCACAATAAAAAAATTATATTAAATTGCTTTGTCATTATTGTCGATGTAATTCTTGATGCTTCTTAGATGATCGTCGACATACGATGCGCCAAGTTTTTCTAGGCTTTCAACCAGTTTGTTAAAATATTCCAAATTTGGCCCACTTGGTCCGACAGACGATACAATTTGTTTTGCGATTTCCTGCTCAGGGGCAGGCCCTAAGTAATTCGGGTTATCTTTCGTAGCCGTATAGACAAGAACATTGTACGGTTTGCGACAATTGTCGACAGGGTGGAATAACATTTCAGCCAATCGGTAGCCACCTTTTTCCCGGTAGTCTAAATACTTGATGACTTCGTCCTTGTCTTCGCTATCCACTTTGAAAGACACTCCAGTCACGTGTTCCTAAGACAAAAAGTTCTTTGTTAATTAACTCATTAAGCTGAAATGCACCCCAGTGAGCCCCTTTTGTTGTTTTACTTGTCTGGGGGGGGGGGACAAACCAAACAACAAACAAAACCAAATTACTATTTGCCTGGCAAGGAGGCTCTAGGATCCGCGACAATCTGTGGTGTAGGATTACGAAATCTTCTAAATTACTGAAATTGCAATTTAAACTCAAATTAATGGCAGTTTGAGTTTTACTCTTTCCAGATTTTTCTTGTTACGTGAACGTGGGGGACGTTTGCCCCCCGCCCGCCCCATTGAAATTACAAGTGCACATAAATTCTTACCATTTCATCTTGAACAAGAGTGACCACTCGTCCAGGCTGCAAATAAATGTGAAACATTTAGTAATTGTGTCTGATATGTGATATCATTGATATGTGATATGTATTTCATACGTCAATGTTGTACCTATATGGCTGTACTGACTTAGACTCTTCCCTGCTATAATTCGCCATTACATACCGAAGGAGTAAATGGCGTCCACTAAGTCCCCGATTTCCTGCTAAATTCCTTGCACTTCCCAAGCCTGCGTATAGGCGCAGTTTGCGTTTATAAATTTATAAATATGACTGGTTTATATATGGCTTGAAAACTTTAAATATTCTTAACCTGTAAGTGTAAATTAAAATAGATAAGACCAGGTAATATTCCTTTTCAAGTGTAACAACCGATATTTGGCGAGTTTAATAACAGGAAGAATTCGCTGAGAGGTCACTTTAATTTAACTAACCGCACATCTGTCATCTGGCTTAATTCCTGTCCTCAGCAGGAAACCAAATAATGTATATATGTCACACATCATACATCATTCACATCGCAGCAAATCCGTCCATGCAGTTAGAATCCACCAATGAGAAAGCTTTAAAATCTGTGCATTTGTTTTTGAACGTGAGGAAGAATATTATAAAGGACGAGGAGTCATCATGTTTAGTTACACACTTGGTGATAAGCTTTACCTATAGTCATAGAGTGAACCTTCACTAAATATTACTTCGCAAGAATGGCTTCGATAGCCGGACAAATTGAAATCAGGTAAGAGTTAATTTTGTATTCCTACAACTCTGCCTCGCATTTTTGAGTCCTTTAATATCCTCAAGAGTTTAAAACCAATGTTATTCAAATGATATTGTCGGCGTTGTCGCCTGCGCAATTCCACTCAGTGACTGGAATCTTTGTATTAAAATATAAAGTAGCCAATTTACGCTGTGACATGTACTAAAGCAGACCCGATTGAAATTATAAACGTACGATCCCTAATATTTACAGTAGCTCGTAAATTGTATATAAATCCGTATATATTGTACATATGTGTGCACAAATTCGCGTAGTAGACGTATGAGATCAGTGCTCAGTTTTATATTCGCGCGATTTGCAATTGGAGAAAGTGCAATCGAGTGCAAGAGTGTAATCGCGATGCAGATTTTGTCCACAAGTGTATATTATCAAACACTTGAAAATCTGGCGTAAAATGCGTCAATGCGACATAGCGATTACTCCAGACTTAACTTTCAATTCATTAGTATGGCATGTTGGCGGTATAAATCACAGTCGCATAGGGACTCATTTCATTGTTTCTCATTTCATCGTGTGACTAATTACCATATGTTGCTTAAAACAACTAATAATAAAATGTAACAAAAACCATATTACTTGTTAAAACAAAAAACACATTAATATAGTTATATATCAGTATAACAAAAACCACATTACTAGCTTGTTATATATAAGTATAACAAAAACCACATCACTTGGCCATTACTTGACAGCATAATAACACTAATAGTAAGACATGATGACGTAAACGGATTTCTGGATTTCTATATGCATGGTATACTTTTTTTATATACATTGATATAATAATATTACTATTCAATTCCATGAAAGGTACTGTACCGGGTGACTTAATTTTGTTCGAATATTAATTTCATTTAATATTGATTTAACTTTATATTCGATAAGTGATTTTATATATACAATATACTAGGCATTATTAAATAAGTATATAGTTTTTCAATTTCTCATGCGTATATATCGCCAACGGCAACGTACAAAGAGCCTGACTAGCTAAACTAGATAAATATTAATAAGAGAAAAACTTTATTTCAAGAGTTCTATTTATTAGTCGTTCTCAGTCACGAATGCCGCGTTTTCTTGCAGGCCCTTATTTCGGGTCGGCTGCGCAGGCAACACTTGCCTGCAAAGGGGATTTCCCCAATATGCAAATCGCCATCTTAGAACTTCTCAGTTGGTAATCAAATTACATGCGTTTGAAATATGTTTTTAAGGCTAGCCTCCTCCGCGGGCCTCTCTATGGGTTCTAGCCTGCGAATGGGTTTTTAAAAAAATTTCTGGGAGAAACGTTCCCTCAAAGTTATGTAAATCTGCACGATATTGACTGTTGACGCATTCCGGTGTAATGATGCGTAATTTTTCGTTTGGCTGTTTGTTTTAAATTTAAAGTGTTAAGAATACATAAATTAACTATTATTAAAAATCCACCTTTAAATCCTGTTCTAATAACAGATCATTGTGATTGACATTTTTTATACCAAACGTTGTAACATTTCACTATTAAAAATTCTGAATCCAATATCTCAAGGAGCCGACGACAAAGAGTTTGTTTGTACGATATCATAATAGTTTCCGAAAATCAAGCCGAAGTTAAAAGTGAAAAGGAACCTGCTTACGGAAATGTTTGAAGCATTACCGCAGTACAAACAAAGACTGGTAAAGACGGTGCAGCGTCCTGCTTGATGTATCCAACGCTTGTAGTAAAATGCGCCCTGCCGAAATGATATTTGCCTATTAATTTAAAAAAACCGATTGCATGGATTCGGAAAACATGGACTCTGTAAAAGATGGACTCACCAGTCTGGGATTTGTAGACCATGGACTGAGATCGTGATTTGTAAAACATGGACTGAGTCTGTGATTTGTACAACGTAGACTAAGTCCATGTTTAACAAATCATATAGACTCAGTCCATGTTTTACAAATCATATATATATATAGACTCGGACACTCGCAGTCCATAAATCGCGGACTGAATCCATGTCCAGTCCACTCCGCGGACTGAATCCATGCATGCATAAGTCCACTTACATTATTTAGGTTATATATGCGGTTGTGCTGGGAAATTGCTTCAGTATAACAATTAACCGTTTAAATATAAACAACTAGCGAAACTGTGCGTAATTTGACTTCGTATAACGATGGCTTCGATAGTTCGAGGAATTGAAATCAGGTAAGTCTTATTTTGTATTCCCACAACTCTTGGGTTGCATTTTTGAGTCGTAAAATAATATTTTCAAAATGTTATTTAAATTATGAGATCACAAGTACAACATGCATATATAGCGTATTTATGTGATATTACTGATATATCATATATCATAAAAGTGTAAAACAATATAGACCCGACTTAAATAACGGACTAGTAGCGCGGATTAATTATGTTGACCTCGATGTTCACAGCGCATGCAGATCAGTGCATAGCAAATCCGTCGATAGAAGTTACAACTAATTTTGACGAGAATCCCTGAGAATTAACAAGATTTTTTTATTTAATTTGGGGTCTTAATTAAGAAAGAAATAGTATATTAAGTATATTTAGTATTATTTTAGGAGAGAAATTTACTGTATATTGTATATCTTTTATATTGTGTGGGGCCGTGGGGCCTTTATCAACAAAACAAACAAAAAACAAAACAAAAAATTTATTCACACTAGAAGTTACAATACGAGCATACATAGAGTTTGAACAGACAACAATAATAGTGACAGGAAACCTGAAATAACTTTAAAGCTAAACTAGTCAGGTTTCCTATAATATTTGAATATAAAATTTAGATGAGGAATTTAATTAAATAAGGTGTAACTACACTACGTAACTCACACACACTCAACTATTCAGTATACAAACGTTTATTAGATTTGATTAGATGTATTTATATATTATCGTTAGTAACTAAGCTAGGGCCTTTTTATATGAGCCCACGTTATAAATACAGAGAACGCAGCTTTAGCTGACAATGCGTGGGTTAAATCATCTTAACCCGATCCACCTAGATACACCGGACCATGATATTTGATATGATGGAAATGTTAATTAAGCAGATAATGTCACATAAACATTCTTGGGGGG
>CACRXK020014587.1:2166-12953 GCA_902702795.2 Paramuricea clavata
GGGGCGCGGGCGGGGCATTAAACTTTTTGAGAAAATCAGTTGAAGGGTCAAAATGTGGAGTTGCAATAAATTTGTTTAAGCCTGGTTTCCAGTGTCCTCGAAGTTTGCCTAAGCCACATAAATCCAATAAATGATATCAACCTCGTACCCAGGGCTTCTGCGCTTATACACTGCTCTCAGAAGAGAGAGCAATAAGCGCAGAAGCCCAGCGCAGAAGACCTTATTTTAATAGCCCCAGCGACTAAACGCTGAACAGAGCGACTTGTTTTATTTAAGATCGTGTTGTATATTAATTCCATTCACAGAGAATGTGTACCTGAACAAAAATTTCATTCTAAAATAATCACAATTTTATAATTTTACCCTTATGTAACAAAATAAATTGAAGTCCAGATATTTTTGAAGGTCCAGATATTTTGAATATAAGGTTCAGATATTTTGAAAAGGGTTTAGCATGACATGGCACTTACCTCGCGACTAGCTTCTAGTATATATTTTCTCTTTAGCTTCTTGTGCGTCACCCATTTTCAGTGCATTAACAAAGCATTATCACGCGATATTTCGTAGCATTTTATATACCATGAACATTCCAGAATAATTATACGAATACCGACTTTAACTAATTTTTCGGTATTATCGTAAACCATTTCCATAATGCAACAAAATATTGGCTAGCTTTAATCCTACAATCATGATCAGTTAGTATTTATACTATTTCAAAGAAACAGCAGGAAGACGGCTTGTGGTATGGTGTTGTTAAGGCTACATGTTGCATAGGTATGTATGTTATCAAGGTTACATGATTTTTAGGATAAACAATATAAAACAAAACCATGAACTGAATGAGGTCTTATAGTCGTGGAGAACTCAGGAAGACTGTAAATCAGTAATAAAAAGAATGATAACGACGATGTTAGATTCATACAAGGCGCGCGTAATTGCTCAAATGAATGGAGCCAGAGACCGATCTAAATGGACATGTGCACCTCCCCCACTTTGCACTATATCACTTCCAAAAATATCATAAATATCGATCAAAAAATCATTAAAAACACCAGAAAAATCTTCCCATGCAGTGAGAACGATTTCTAAGAAGAAAAGGGAACCTTCGCGTATATTCACACTGAGGATGAGGGAAATTTTTAATATTAATAATCGTATCTAAATTTGGCGCTCTCTTCCCGCCGTGGTTTTGTAAACGTGAAATATTGGATTGTTCAAATTTTTTACTACTCAAGTGTGTTGTTTTTATACAGCTTCGTTGTTATACAAAGACGAATCTAATAATTGTGTTTTGGTTTTTAATTCATTTTATTGTAGCCACGGGATTCAGTTGACGATTTGTTTCCCATTTTCATGTGTTTTTCTCAAACGTTTTTTCGAATTTGACTTGGCAATCGCTATTACCACTAGAATTGATTGCCAGGCTAATTATGCTTTAAACTTGCATTTCGCAAATAATACAGAACTTCAGCTTTCTGTCAAAACTAAATCGTTGAGTATTTTTCATCCAAATTATTCAGGTAAGATTTATTGTGACCTTTTGTCTGTGGCAATCAGCTCCACAATTAAAGTATTAAAATATTTGATACTTTTTGAGTTATCGCGCTGTTATAGACAAAGACACACTCGTGGACAATGTCATAAATGGCTAAAAAGGTTTAACAATTAATAAGTGTCTAGGAATAATCGTATTATTTACATTTACTGCAGGAATATTATTACCGTTATAACAATATAATAATAAACGTAAAGGGAATTGAAGACGACTTATCTTCGCTTTCACTCGCTGACTCACAAGCCGCTGCAGGGCCGGCGCTAGAGGGTGTGTGTGTGTGTGAGGGGGGGGGGATGGGGAGGGGGGACACCCGCCAGTCATCAGGTAGTCGGCAAAATATTGAATCCCGGTTGGCAAAATATGGATTTGGATAGAAAGGAAAAAATAAAATAGTTGAGTGACACCGATTAAAAATTAAAACTAGGAAAAAATGAACTACGAACAATGGTGGCTAAACGCAAAATAAGATGGCCAAATAGCCTATGTTGTCCGGAAATTTTATATGTTGCCCCCCCCTCTTCCCGCAACAATTTTGGGAAAAGAAATATTAATTAGTGGTTGTAGTGACTCGGAAAAGTCTGCCTTGATAACTCGGCAAAATTCACTTACATGCACCCCCCCCCCCACCATTCATATATATATATATGGTCCTTCACCTTGTTCTAGTAAAAACTTTACCAGTATGAACTATACATTAAACACATCAAAAATCTACGATACATTACGATACAAGAGTAGAAGGTCCAAACGGACAAAATTAGGCCCCCTTTACACCGTATATTTTAATTTCTTAATATTAAGTCAATATTTATAATATATGCACCCTGTCAATATTTTACGCATCTTTGAGTTCAGCTTACTGCTAGGGCATTCAAATTCTAACAATACGTTATTTCAACAGTTTTGATTTTTTGGGACAGCCTGTCCCACAACTATTGAAATAAAGTATTGTTAGAATTTGAATGCCTCGGCACTTTGCTGAACACACAAGTGCATCAAAGCTCGACATAAATAAATTTTATGCATAAAGAAACTGTTTAATTAAGAAGCTGCTTTAAATCCCCGAGAGCAGAAAATCGTGCGCTTTACAAAGATATTTTAATAATTTTTTAATAAGTCAATATTTAATATATGCACCCTGTCAATATTTTACACGTCTTCGCGTTCTGCTTAGTGTTAGCACATTCAAATTTTAAAGTGCCTGTGACACGAAATTTCAGCCCAAAGCTTTATGGTTGTATTGTATTGTAAAGATCACTTAAAGTGACTTAATAATTTCTTTTATAGAATTTTGGTAACTTTCTCCCTTTTCAAGTTGTTCAACTTTGTTTCATATGCAAATATCACCGGTGTGACATCACATCACATCACATAATGAAGTGAAGTTACTCCCTGCTCCTTAGTAATGTTGTTTACAGCTTTATGTTACGTGGATGCAAGCTTTACAATATTTTAACCGGCGTTTGGAAATATATCCGTGATGGTATATCATTTAGAAGAATTGGTAATAATCGAGAACAAATAGGAATCGAAGATTCTGACGCTTTGTTGCCGATATCCACGGAGTAATTGGTATGTAATTGTTAAACCATTTTCTCGTTTGATATGCTAGCCAGTCGTTGTAATATATCTTTACAGCAAGATGCTTTACTTAATACAGTTCCCTAAGAAGTGTACATCCAATAGCTCTTTTTAGAACTTACGTGGCTCTCAGTAATTATAATAAGGCCTGTGGTTGCTACACCCGCCTAATAATTGCTCATGAGCAATTTCAGGTAGATTTCCAGTAGATTTTTTAGGTAAATTCAGGTAATTCTCAGGGCATAAAAAAGTGAACTCTATGCTCTGAATCAGAAATAGAGTTAACAGTCGACCAACTAAAGACGTTGAGACGTGTCGTGGCAGGGGGCATGGCCAAATACCCTTTCTCGCGTCTGGAGACTCCGAATTTCCAAAATTTTCTCAATTTTCGTAGTTACAGTAAAATGTAAGTAGCAATACTTATCTTCATTGTTCGGCAATACTAAAATATTGAAATTGGGTAGGAAAGACCCTAAAATTGCCATTTCCGACGGTGTACAGATTTCAAATCTTCAAACAATTTTGCTCGGCCCAACCATGATGGCGCCTCGCAGGCGTCGCAAAATCAGGTAAAAACGTTATGTTGGAAAAATTCAGGTAAATCTAACCTCACACCCCCCAAAGGCGAAGTCCTGGCAACGGCCCTGTGCATTATTGTAGTCAGTGGCGTAGCCAGGGTTTACAATTTTGGGGCAGTTTGAGCGTCGAAAGCGCGAATACTAGGGGGCTCCTACATGCTCCCCCGGGAAAATTTTGAAATTCAGAACCTCTGAAACGCCACTTCGTATGCAAATCATATTCCCAAACATTAATTATCAGGACGCACTAAAAAACTGTAACTTATGTTCTTCATACGAACGAAGAGAATACCTAACGAATAAACTTTTTGAAGAAATATGTTCTGATCCCAACCATAAACTGCATATATCTGGTGCCGAAACTAAACGAAACCGATACTAACGAATAGACGCATGTTTAATTCTCCTGCATGCAAAACAGACAGACTAAAAAATAGTTTTATATTTAGTAATTGAAGTAGGAAAACCTAGTAATTCAAGTTGTAATCCTAGTTTATATAGTTGTTGGATATTACATGTAAAATTAGTTTATTACCATTTTAATCACTTTTAACTTTTATATTATGTAAATTTATATACAATTCAGCCATTTTGGCTGCAACTGCAATGATATATCTAAAAAAACTATTTATCTATCTATTTGCCCGTCCATTTTCCTCCAGATGTCGTCGCGTCAACAAACATATAATTTGATATACTGTACGGCCAGGATACAGCCTACCATCCTTGTCGCAAACTTCTTGAACAAATTTGATAAGCCATGCAGAAGTTTAATGTTTCCACAGTCATTGAAAACAAACTTGTGTCCAAATTTTGCAAGCCCTTCAGATCTAAGCCGAAAGGGTTGTTCTCGCACATATAACTGCTTCATTTTCTCGTCCATTTTGCCATTCTTCAAATACACGAACTGCCCAACGATTTTTATAACGCGCACTTTGCAGAACAACATTTCTGATGGTATCAATGCTGGTCTCGACGCTTCGCGACTCTCGATCGCGAAATCGCGCCTTTTCACTTGGATTTAGAAACCACGTCTAAAACACTAACTCGGATTTGAAATGTTCCTTCTATACGGAATCATTTGCATAAGTTCGCTTCAATATAGAAGGTATTGTCAATATTTAAATTTTAAAAACTATATAAGTACCCCGATCCTATCACTATCTGTGCGCCTGTAAACGCTATGAGAATACTTTATGTAAACATTTTATATATCGCCTGGGGACGAGGCATCATATGTTGGGTAAATTGTTGATCTAAAGTTGTATCAGCATAATGTTTTACAAATGGCTCATGAAGTTGTCTTGCATTTCTTAGACGTTCCAATCTTTTAACTTTATTTCCAAGTGTCAGGAATGACGTGCAAAATTGTAAATATTGCAAAAAATAATCAGAAATTGAAGTTAACTTCTGTAATTGAGGTTGGAAAAAACTGCGAACGAATAGCAATTGTTAATTAACCCACTACACTTTCGTTTTCTTACTGACTAATTTTCGAAACGTATTAGAAAAATATTCATTTTTATTCAAGAAGTGTAAAATTACGTTGAATTTTCTATACGTGATTAATTAGCAACGTGTTCGATTATTGATTATTAATTATTAATACGTGTTTGATTAGATTCATCGATTATTATATACGTCATCGATTATTATAGAGGTAATTGATTTTTGATTATATATGTCATTGATTAATTATTGATTGATGATTATCTTCGTTATTGATTATTATATACGTCATCGATTATTGATTATTGATTATTATATATGCCATCGATTATTATATATGTCATAGCGACGACCTTTATTGAGGTCAGGGGTCAGGTTTTGAACGGACATAAACACTGACGTCGTGATATTCAGTAGTATTACCAGCCACAACACCATGCACGCTGCCATAACCTTGTCCAGCAACCTTTATACCCACACCGATGGCTTGTGGTCCTGAAGGTGTACATCCTGTTCCTATAAATGAAATTAAACTTTGAAATTAGAATTGATTTGTGCACACACTAGAATGCAGATTTCATGCAGCTGCTTGCCGTACAATTAAGGCTGTAGTAACTGCGGAAGAGGTTGCCACGAAACAACGAAACCATTTCCGATCAAAAGATGCGTCGCGTATTTGCGATGAAGAGCATTCAGGATTTACGATGTTTGTTTGATTTTGGAAACACGAATTTCGTCATGTTACAGGTCGTGCCACTAAATCTTTTGCAGGCATTTTCAAGACGGGAGAAAATTTTATGTTGCCTTCGCAACAAATATAGAAATGTTACTATTTTTTCAAACTTAGCCTTAGCTAGTGGTGAAGCTCGTCAGATGCCATTTTGAACGAATTTTATTTTGCTTTGTTTTTTTAACAATTTTTGTGGTGACTTGGGGTACAAATTTATTTTACATGCATATCGCACGCCTGCTTGTGTGGGAGCGTGGTAATTACTATGTTTCGCGCATGCTCAAAGAAAATTCCCACCAGTTTATATTAGATAGCTGTCTCCTACCTGGGTTGTCAAGGTTGACAATTCCTATGCGAGCCTGAATATAATTCGGATCGCCAACGTTGAAACCAGTTTCATAACAATTTTCCTCGAAGGCTGGATCTGCGATGCCATCTTCCAAAGCATCATTCCACAGGTCTTTGGATATATTTAATGTGTTCTTTTGAAAAAATAAACTGAGAAGTGATGGAGCCTGGACATTATTAACGGAAAATCGAATACTAAAAGCGTCCGAAGTCAAGCATACTTCCGTAACGTTAGCACTCCAGAACTGTGAATTGAAGTTGGTCTGGTCATTTCCTTTTGCAGTCCAAATTGCAGAGTCGTAGCTTGTATTATCCTAAGACAATGAAAAGTTATAGCATTTGAGTCAGACCGAATCCCGCCCTAAATACCCAATGACCTTGCCCTAAAATTAATGTTTCATTTTTAGTTGGTACGTAGATGTACAAACTTGGTAAAGCAACAATGCTCGGCAATTGATGTGGGCTTAATCCAGCCATATTGAAGAGAAAATAAATGAAGAAAAACATGAATGTATTTAGATCGCTGATATATTCAATAACCAAGAAAAGAAAAAAAAACCTATAGACGTGCATGACTAAAGTGAGGGAAGCGCGAACGCTAACGCACGAATGAAAGCAATATGATGAAAATTGTCGGCAAAATGCTTGGTATATTTTTCTTTGACTGGTACCATAGCTCTAGGTCAGAAATTACGTCTTTTCACTGTCATAGTTGCTCGATATCATTAGGTGAATTTTAATTAGTAGCTAAAAAGAAAGAAAAACGAATTTTCATTTATTTAATGACAGCATATCCGGCAGGTTTTTCAGTGAAAAAATAAGGATGACGTTTTTTCCACCTAAGATGCATTGTATGTCTTACCGCGACTGAACGACGCAAGTATTGCCCAAACTGAAAATCATATTTGGGTTTAGTGGCACTTTGATGCCCGCCCGAGGCGTCTTCTAATATATATAAATTTACTTACGGTGGAATTGTCCCCTTTCAATACTCCAATGAGCGTCCATCCACTTCCTGTACATCCGGATTTAATATATCTCCCACCGGCACTGTGGCATTCTGTTACTTCAAAACCAATGGTGGTTCTTGATTTGATTAAATAACGTCCATCCGTACTATTTTCCCTATAAACATGAACAAAGCCAAAATAAACACCCGTCGCCGCTTACAGACCAGCATGTTTTCTATGACCGCAAGTTTTCATATGACTAGTTAATTTATTTGCATGCACGTGTGTATATAGGCAACTTAGCATAAATTAGTAAGCTATCCGACATCTTGGATTGTTGTGGATATGCATGTCACGTATTATACGAGCAGGGTCGAGTAAATATTTTACCCGGATAACTATGATCATTATTAGCCGAAAATTATGCCTTGGTTATTATTTAAAAAATATATAAGTTCTTATTTCGTCACCTAAGACGTAGTTTCATACGCCAACCCTGTTTTTTCGTCACTCAGACAGTAGCAAAACCACAATAATGTGATGAAACATTTCCCCACGAATCACTGTGTTCAGAGAATAAATTTTACTTTCAAATGAAACAAACTAAATTTTCATCGCCATATATTTCAAACATACACAAAATATTTGTTTTTTATCAAATATTTTGATCCAAAATGATACTCGAGTCTCGCTAAACTGTCCTTTACAAGAATTTAAGGCTCTTTTCCATTCATCCAAAAAACCGAATCGCAAGCTCGCTGCGAGTGTTTGAATCTAATTAAAATAGACTGTCGAGCATTGTGATTAGATGACTCGCAACAAGCTTGCGACTTGACACTCGCAATAAATGGAAAAAAGGGCTTTAAAGTGTGGGGAAATTATAGTTACTTGCGTCGGCTAAGATGTTTGTCTATTTTCCGGGGGATGCATAGCTTCAGGTACGTTTGTAAAATGAAGGGGAAAGTCCAACACGATTTTGTACATGTGCTCTCTGTGCACATTTTGTACATGTGCTCTCTGTGCACTTTATTTAAAAAATTCCTGGTTTCTGATTGGCTAACAGCCAACTGTGAAATGGTCATATCAACTCAATGGCTAACCAAATATGGATTTTTCACATTCATATTAGCAAAATGACGTGAAAGAGTCAATATGAAAAAAATTTGGACGCGTTTACCGCATATTACCATGATGACGAGAATCATATTGGCTCGCTGACGCCATTGATATGACGACGACGACGGCTGCCGAAGGACTAAGGAATTGTTTTTTTCTTAATACAAAAAAATACAAATGGATTCCGTTTGTTTTGAATTTTTTAAATAAATAATAAAGCAATTATTGAATTTGGTTTTCGCACAATATGAAGAATTATCAAGCCCTCAGTTTGCCGTTATCAACCTCAGCCTTTGGCTTCGAAACCCAGGTTGGAAACCCTGCTTTTCCGCCGATCATAAGCAATTTCTCGCCAATCATTGATCGGTGATCGGCTGTTATTTGAAGCTCTGCATACCTCCCCCATGGAGGAAATCGGAAGTTAACTCACCTACCCCCTTCGGATGTCCCAATACACTTACTATTATCAGAAACAGGTTTTTCTCCCCTCCCCCTCCGGACTGCAGAAGTTTCCTCTGTGGGGGAGTGTGGATCTTTTCTAGAACGACTCAATGCTATGCCTGCACCATTTGAATAATGCAAATATTAAAAATTTGCATACATGACCTGTTGCTATGGCTAGCTTCACCACAGAGAGTATTATAATTATACATACAAAAGCAACAAGTTATACAAGGCTTGAAGGTATTATATAAAACCACCCATGCCAAGAAAGTGGAAGTGAAATATTTAGCTGCCCTTCGACTTTGTGCAAGGTGTTTGATATTCAAACACCTTGCACATGGCGTTTGGTGGTGATATTCAAACACCTTGCACACCTTGCACCATGCATCACGGCACATTCGGCAACGCTTATTGACAATAGTTTTACCAACCATTTGACACAAAATTTATTCAGTGGAATTATTATTAATGACCTGTCAGATCATTTACCGGTCTTTGTTTATGTCTTTACAGAAACTCCTCCCCCATGTAAAAGTGCTGAAAAGACCATTCTTAGGGACTTTGGCGATAGCAATATTACCAAATTTCGTTCACATCTTACTAATGTCAATTGGGAAAATCTCCCTAATCAAGATGCAGACAGTGGGTTCGATGCTTTTCAGTATGAATTTTCTATATTATATGATCTTAGCTTTCCTTCTAAATCAGTCAGAACAAAAAAACTCGAACAAACCATTAACACCTTGGATGACAAGAGGGCTAATAACCTGTGTTAGGAAATAGAATAAACTCTATAAAAAATTCATTATTTCACGAAGTCCTGGCAAAGAAAGACAATACAAGAAATACAAAAACAAGCTTATTCATTTGATTAAGATTTCTAAGAAAACATATTATGAGAATAAATTTGAAACTGCAAAAAACGATCACAAAACAACTTGGAAGCTAATAAACGAAATAGTTAATAAACGTAGAACAAAAGCCTCACTGCCTTCCTCGTTTATATCAAATAATACTCTTCTCTCTGATCCTAAAGACATTGCTAACAGGTTTTGCAAATATTTTGCAAATATTTTGCAAATATTTTGCTAATATTTTGCAAACTATTGTAATATAAGCGAATCAGACAACAACGATACAAAACCAGACTTTTCTATTCCTCTTTTTCACGCTAGAATATCACACAATAACAATTCTAATGTCCCTGTCTCATATTACTAATGTCCTAATACCTTGTCAATCACCCCTGTGACACTTGCTACCTATTATTATTATAGTCATACATATTACACAATCCCCCTCTCTAATTGAGAGCGTCCTCGATCTCTACCTCATCTAGGTTATAGTCCTGATATCTGTCCGGTTGTCTACGCTGACGGGTGGACCTTCGTAGCGTGTTAGTCCTCTCTTGGTGGGCAGGCTGCACGATTAAATTCTCTTGATGATGAATCATCGGTTCGTTGGTCTGCAATGCGGTATGTTGGGTTTCTTTCGGGGAGCACGTGGACATGCCTTCCTCCACTCTTGGTCGGCAAGGAGCTGATTTCAGACGATTGCGGTGGACCACTTTAGATTTCCGATTTCCTGATTCGGGCTTAATGTGGTAATTTGTGCCACCAAGACGGTTTAGGACCATGTAAGGCCCGGAGCACTGCAGGTGGAACTTTCGACTAAGCCCTTTTGGAACCGCTGTGTCGTTGAGCCAATTCCGATCTCCCACCTTAAATGGCGTGCTTTTGTCAATGTTGTTGCGATCATCGTATCCCTTTTTCTGCTTCCTCTGTGCCTCACTAATCTTTTCTTTCACAAAGCGTTGCACGTCCTTCAGGGACTTCTCTAACTCATCGCAGTAGTTCGAGATAAACTGTTCCTTTGCCTCTGTCTGGGTGCCCATCAGCACTAACGGTGTGCTGGCTTCACGACCATAAACCGCTCTAAACGGTGAAACTCCTGACGATGAATGTACGCTGTTGCGGTATGCGAACAAGGCGAGAGGTAAATGAACGTCCCAATCAGTGTGGTCTTTATTCACG
>CACRXK020014588.1:0-12953 GCA_902702795.2 Paramuricea clavata
ATATTCATCCAAGATTAACTGAGATATAAGATTTAAACTTTTGTTAACAATTTTGAAACGGTCACAAATTAGCTAAAAATTAGCATATTTTAAAAATATTAATACAACATTAACGACATATATTGCACCAAGAGATGCACCGTCAAATACTCCATGTTCGGATCGTGTAAAATAAACGTCTATTCGTTAGGAAATGCATGTCCCCGACCAAGAATGCAGCGTCTTGCCCGTGAAATCATAGAATCGAATGCATCTTGAATCATCTGCTGCTCCAGGTTTCGGCATGCTGCAACAATTGCTTCACGAAGCTCTCCCAAATTGGTTGGTTGCTCATTATGTGGCACATCCCAAATTTTATGTTTTAGGTAGCCCCAAAGAAAAAAATCGCATACTGTTAGGTCTGGAGAACGAGGTGGCCAAGGCCAATCGCCCCGTTTACTCATCACTCGCCCAGGAAATTGGCCTCTAAGGTATCGCATCGTTGCATGGCTGGTATGACAAGACGCACAGTCTTGCTGCCACCACATGTCATGCCTATTGATATTTTGGGTGCGAAAGTCTCGCTGTATAACGTTATACCGTATGATGCGCAAGTACTCTCTGGTGTCGAGGTTTCTTTCAACAAAATGCGGACCTAAGACATTGCCTGCTCTGGTTAAACCAACCCACACCATGATTTGGTTTGAACCTTGAAGAAATTCCACATAATGATCAGGCGGGTGCCCATTGCCATAAGCCGCATACATTCTTGTGTTCCTTGTGTTTACTTCAGAATTTAAGCTGAACACTGCTTCATCTGATACTATTAAGTGATCAAGAAAATCTGGTCTCCCTTCTACGGTATTTACAAGTCGGTGGCAAAAAGCTAATCGTTGTGCTGGATCGCCTTCACGCAGCTTTTGCCTGCGTATCAGTACGTATGGATGAAATTTGATATCCAGTTGAACAATTCGCTGGAATGTGCGACGGCTCAATCCCAAACCATTTTGCCTCGATGATCTTTGGCCATTTTCTAATAGTGATTGTCGAACTAATTCTATGTTTGCTGCCATTCTTGCGGTTCTTCGTCGACCACTTCTTCCTTGGTTAAGATTGAGACATGTTCCCTCTCGCACAAACGTTTGAAAGGTTCTTAGCACTGTTCGTACAGTAGGTGCAGGGACGTCACCCCAACGACCGGCCCATCGCCGTCTAACTTCTTGAGCATTATTTACCCTTCCATATTCCAAAGAAACCCAAACTCTTTGGTCCTTCGTTAAACAAGGCATAATTATTACTTAGAAGCACACGAGGCGACATTCGCATTTTAGAATTCAGTTAATTCCCTTGGGACGTCGAATTAAAATTTAGAAGGAAACTTTTAATCAACCTTGCCTTGCAGCTTAATTTTTCTGTTGCCGAACAGCAAGCAAAAACGAGAAAGCATCTCTGTTACAAGGAAGATGCAATTTGCACTTCAACTACGTTTGTTAAAAAAACCTTTAAAATTATAATGGTGATGCGGTTATAAAATCAGTTTAATAGGCCGTTTTTAGCTAATTTGTGACCGTTTCAAATTTGCTAACAAAAGTTTAAACACTTATATCTCAGTCAATCTTGGACAAAAATGCCTGTCGAATATACCAAAATTTAAGTTAGACATCGCTGGATGCAATGAAACTCGATTTTGGGTTCTACTGCTTATGGTCTTTGAGCTATATGTAATCAAACAGTTATACTTTTTTTTTGCGCCACCCGGTATAGTATACACTGAACATTGCGACATTGCTGAACAGTATATCAATTTTATAGAGAAGAACACCATCACCAAGGCCATGAGTATCGAGTCCATTAATGCAGCAACTGTGGTTGATCCAGAAATGCAATCAGCAATTGAAAGTATCCAATCGGGTGTCTGGGCAAAGCATCATCAGTGAGAGAACTCGCTGTCACACCAAACAGTCTTTTGCTCCGTGCAAATAAGTTGATCATTCCAACAAGGCTTAGAAATGAAACCATGACACATGCCCACAAAGGTCATCAGGGCATTGTCAAAACAAAACAAGCCCTGAGGACGAAAGTGTGGGGGCCGCGAATTGACAAAGATGCGGAAGAGTTTATTAAGCATTGTCACGCATGCCAGTCTCTCGGGCATGGTGATCCGCCACCGCCTCTTCAACAACACAAATTACCCTCCAAACCATGGGATAGACTTCACATGGATTTTTGCGGTCCATTTCCCACGGGGGAAACACTTTTTGTTGTCATTGATTCATATTCAAAGTTCCCAGAAGTGGAAATAATGAAATCCGCTACTGCCAGCGCCGTCACAGAACAGGACAGAATTTTTGCAGTTCATGGTTTTCCCACTGAAATCTACTCGGACAATGGTCCACCGTTTGCTAGTGATGCAGTGAAGAAATTCATGCGAAATCGCGGAATAAATCACAATTTTCACAATTCACAATTTTATTAAATTTAAAGATAACAAATAAAATACAGTACTATGCGCAAATTGTTTTTTTTTATAATAGTTTCCTATAAGTATTAACGTTCACATTACATATATATATATATTGTTTCTCATAGTATAACAGAGACAAAGTCACCCAATAAAACAAAGAAGAAGTTTGTCGGAACTTGTCGAGACTGACCTAAAACTCACAGCAGCAAATGGTAGTGTTATACCATATATTGGTTGGGTTGAATTAGCATTTGCCTTGTCTTCAAAGAACACTCAGGTGCACGTGCCATTTTTTATTACAACTGAAACAATTGAGTACCCGATAATAGGCTACAATGTGATTGAAGAAATTGTGACAAATGAACACAATTTATTTATTGTCAGAAATTCAATCTTCATTTGTTGGACTTGACAATTATGCGGCACAAGCATTAATTAACTTTGTTCAAAGTGCTGACAGTGATTATTTATGCAATGTCAAAACAAGCAAAAGAGATGTTGTCATACCAAGTGGAAAACAGGTAAACATTCAATGTCGAGTTAATACAGGTCCAATTTGTGGGACTACCCCAGTTTTATTTGAACCAGATGAAACAATGCCTTGCAGTGGCGTGCTGGGTACTATTTATCTGGGGGGGGGGGCAGTCGGCTATGAACTAATATGTACCCCTATATTGTAATGCTTGATAAACGAGGGACGAAGGCACAAACCGAGCGCCGCAGGTGCGAGGTTTATCTAGGGGGTCCGGGAGCATTGCCACGTGCGGAAAATTTTTGAAATTAGTGTCTCTGAAATGCCATTTCATGGAATTTGTGGGAAGGTTTGACAGAAATCTGATGGTCAGGAAAAGGGATTATAACGTGTCGAAATTTGCAATTTGGTTATAGAATTTAGTACTAGTACTTAAATTGGGCAATGGTAACTAATTCCAGCGATTAATCTAAACCCAATTATATTCTCTACTGATCTAGTGATCTGAATGCATTTATACAATAGAACAGCTCCTTTATACAATAACACACGGACCCCACGCATATGCATTTTAAGGTTTCCTTGTTTGGCTGCCAAAAGGGCGCGTTTCAGCATCATCTTATTACTTACATTACTCATGAGTGATGATGTTTCTTGCACAAACAACTAAATTGCGTACACAACTTTATATTGTCATATAAAAACTATCTAATTTGCGCCGCTCTCGTGATTCGTGAAGCATAATAAAGGGCATAATACCAGCAAAGAAGGGAATAATTCCCGTGATCGCTCCGAAACCTGACCAATATTCCGGCAATGAGACATTGCATGTGATCACTGATCATATATGAACAATTTTGTGTGAGCCGTGAGGTAAGCTAGCAAATTATAGCAAATACGGTTAGACAAAATAGTCTGCAATTTAATATATCACTTTGTTGCAGTCTATGCGCTTAGTGTGTTTTATAGCCTATGAATTAAACACATCTTTTCTTGGCGGAAGTAACTGTATTTTTGCAAATGCGTTTTTTCCCACCCACTTTCAATATTTGGCGCCCCCTTTTCATTTTTGCGCCCTCCAAGAATTGCCAGCTGGGGGGGGCCTGCCCCCCGGCCCCCCCTGCCAGCACGCCACTGATGCCTTGGCCCTCCTGCCTAGAAATCAATGAGACATTGCTAACAGTAAAGAAAGGGAAGACTAATTTTATCGAAGTGCAAGCGAATAATTTTCACAGAATGACGACGACATTGGGTGTATCCCAGATCTGAAAGTAACAATCAAATTGAGTGACGAGACACCAGTACAAAAGAACTACACGGCAGTGCCAAGACCACTTTATCCTGAGGTTAAAAGTTATGTTGAAGAACTCTTGAATAAGAACTTTATCAGGAAGTCAACATCCCCTTACAGTTCGCCTGTAGTATGTGTCCGAAAAATGGACCAAACACTTCGGTTCTGCATCGACTATCGAGAACTAAATAAAAAAAGCATCCCAGATCGCCACCCTATACCCAGGATCCAAGAGACACTTGACAGTCTTGGGGGAAATTCATGGTTCTCGGTATTGGACCAAGGAAAAGCATACCATCAAGGTTTTATGAGTGTGGAGAGCCAAGCCCTAACTGCCTTTATAACCCCTTGGGGCTTATATGAATGGGTTAGAATCCCATTCGGTCTTTGTAATGCCCCAGCGGCATTCCAAAGATTCATGGAAAACTGTTTGGATGACTTGCGCGACACAATATTTATCCCGTATCTTGATGACGTCATCGTATTTAGTGCCACGTTCGAGGATCATGTGAAACATCTTCGGAAGGTATTTCAGCGTTTAAGGGGAAAATGGGGTAAAGCTAAACCCCAAAAGTGTAAGTTGTTCGTTTATTGTGTGCACTGACGCGTCTGAAGAGGGACTGGGAGCCATCCTGTACCAAAATCAAAACGGTGAAACAAGAGTTATTGCGTATGCTTCTCGAAGCTTGACACCCGCCAAACGAAATTACCATCACCATTCGAGCAAGTTGGAATTTCTTGCACTAAAGTGGGCGGTCTGTGACCATTTTCGGGACTATTTGTATTATGCCTCGGAATTTACAGTCTGTACTGACAACAACCCACTCACGTACATCTTGTCTTCCGCAAAACTTAATGCAGATTTCAATTTCACTATCAAATACCGCCCCGGTAAAGTGAACACTGATGCAGATGCGCTGTCAAGGTTGTTGCCAAATGTCGATAGTTACATGGAGATGTGCACAGAGGAAATTGCAATGGATACTCTCCAAGCCATAGAATCATGAATTTTGGAACAGGAAGCGAGTAACATCAGCTGGATCACAGCTTTTACTACTAATCAGGATGTGTTAGAAGAAGATATGAAGCACATTAACAGTGTTTCCATGAACACTATTTCTTGTGGCGAGATCATACTTGCCCAAAGAGACGACACAGAAATTAGTAAAGTAATCAAATGGATTGAATCGAAACCTACTTCGGAGAAAACATCTAATGAATCACGCTATACACGGTACCTCCTGTATGAGTGGAACAAGTTGGAATTGGACAAACATGGATTGCTTCGGAGAAAAAGTGGTTTGAAGAATCAAATAGTTTTACCTAAAAACTCCATTGGTTGGTGTACGAGGAACTTCACGAGAAAATGGGCCACTTAGGAGCAGATAGGGCACTAGAACTTGCCCGTGCTCGGTTCTATTGGCCGCACATGCAGAGAGATGTAGAACCTTACATTTCACATAAATGTCGTTGTGTGAAGCAAAAAGTTCCTACTTTCCAAACCAGGGCACCATTACAGTCCCATTACAACAACTGCTCCATTCCAGATGGTGTCTTTAGACTTTGTTCATCTTGAGAAAAGTAGTGGCGGTTACGAGTATATTTTAGTTATAATGGATTATTTACCTGTTATGCACAAGCCTATGCAACTCGAAATAAGTCAGCTAAGACAGTGGCGGAAAAGTTATATAATGACTTTATTTTGCATTTCGGTTTTCCAGAAAAACTCCATCACGACCAAGGAGGAGAATTTGAAAATCACCTCTTCAAACAGCTGGAAAAACTTTTTGATTTTGGTATTGGACATTCAAGGACTACCCCGTATCATCCGCAAGGCAATGGCCAAGTGGAACGTTTCAATCGTACCCTCCTTGCCATGCTGCGAACCCTACCGGAAACGCAAAAATCACACTGGAAAGACCACCTCCAGAAAATGGTGCACGCCTATAATTGCATGCGTCACGAGTCAACTGGATTCTCGCCATTTTATCTCTTATTTGGCAGACATCCTCGTCTACCTATTGATATGATCCTAAACCTGGAGAGCGAGTCAACTGAGTCACTTAATTATAGAGAGTATGTTAACAACTGGAGTGAAGCGATGTTTGAAGCATACAAGTTTGCAAACGAAAAGAGTTCACAGAGTAGAGCGAAAGGGAAAAAGCTATATGACCGCCGCATCCGTAGTTCGGAGTTACGATCGGAGGATAGAGTTCTTGTACGGAATCTGGGTAAACAAGATAAACCTTGCAAGCTGCGAAGCCATTGGGAAGACAAGATACATGCCGTGGTCACTAGGAGAGGGGAAGATAGCCCAGTCTATACTGTTAAACCCGAAAGTTCCGATGGCCCGAGTAGAACTCTTCATCGTAATAGGACTTCATCGATTTTCACGAGGCTATCATGCCAGATGACGCGTGCGACACTTACTGCCAAAATGCCGCTTACTGCCAAAATGTGTAATTGCTCACGTTTCATGGCGTGGATTACACTTACTGCCAAAATGGCGGCCAACGCGTGCTCATAATCATAAAAAGTCAAGGACACAATTTTGGCTGAGTGAGACATCTGGTAGAATCTATCATCTGTGCCCTAGTCTAGATCTATTGTGTTAACGCTTGACAATTACACTTATCAATGCCTCATTGTTCATTGTTCATTGTTCATTGCAGAGCGCATCCGGGTTACTCGATAATTATTATGACTAGGAGTTACTATCGCAAGGAAAATGCTGCCTCACCCCCCGAAGGGATCAAAGGGCTGCCTGAATAAGGGGCTGTTAATATGATCCTGCTTTGCCAGGACAAGATGTGTGAAGCTGAATTATTTTGATGTATTGAAATAAGTTATGGTGCACAATATAGCAAAAGACTACAAAAAAAAAAGATTCAGATAGATTATAATTAACTGTAAATGAAAGGTTGTTCAGGCAACAATAATCAGGGGCGTCGGAAGCGGGGTGGGGGGCTGGTCCTAAATGTCTTTGGGCCACCCACTTTTTAACAATTGTCAGTAAACGTAATAAACACAAAGGACATTTTGTTAGCTTTAGAACTCTGTAAATCTCCTAAAGTGCAGGACATGGCATTTCAGTAAATATAGTTTTTAAATTATCCCGGGGGCAAGCCCCTGGATCCCCTACACTTATCTGCCATCACCCGCCTTCCTCCCCCACTTTTACAGCCGTTCCGACACCCCTGGTAATAATAGGCTGCTTGAACTGCTAGATCTTCTATGCAACATTTAATTTCTGTTAACCAGCATGTTAACCAACTTTTGTTTAGCCTTATTTCAATACATCAAAATCACCCCACCTTCCAACATGTAAATAGCCCATAAGACACCTGTTCAGGAAGTAGGAAAAATGCAATTTGAATATCAAACACCTTGCACAAAGTCAAAGGTTAGCTAAATATTCTAATTTTACTTTCTTAGCATGGCCTGCATGGACGGTATAATATGAATACTTTCAATGCTTATAATTTCTTACTTTTGCATGTATAATTATAATACTGTCTGTGGCAAAGCTAGCCATAGCATTTATATTTGCATTATCCAAATGATGCAGGTTTATTAGCATAGCATGACCAATTGCCATGGCTAGCTTGCCACTAAATACTGTATAATATCAATATAGAAATACTAAGTCAGTTTTTGTCCCAATTATTGTTTTAATGCCACCCCTATCACAGAACACCTGAACAATCTGCTAATGAGGAGACAAAATCTATTTGTTAACATTTTTTGTTTAATTAATACATCAGCTTCCGTTGACACCATTTATTGTAATGATTAGGATTGTACTCAGTCAGAACTGCAAAACTATATAATAAGAACGAAATTGTGAGCATTATTGAAAAATATAGTATACCCTGAAATGTAACAACACAGTCAAGTGAACATATGAGTAGGCCGTTGGAATTATTTCATATTATGCTAACAATGGGCATATCTCGGAGATATAAACAGACCGTCATAGAAAAGTCAGTTGACATGCTATTTTACTGCAGTCTGCTGGTAAGTTAATATATGCAGACAACAATCCACACTGGATTGCTATAGGAATCTTATTAAGCCTGATTATTAATTATTAATTACTGTAAAGATGTGCATAAATATTTCGTCAACATCATTTGCCAGTCTCAGCAACAGTGGAATATAATCAATGCGCTCTACCACAATGGGTAGATCTGTAGTTTTTGCCTCAATGGGCTCTATCACAATGGGCAGTCAATAGTTTTTGCCTCAACGGGCTCTACCACAATGGGCAGATCAATAGTTTTTGCCTCAATAGGCTCTACCACAATGGGCAGATCAATGACAATGTTGTTTTGTGCCTCAATGGGCTCTACCACAATGGGCAGATCGCTTTTGTTTTGTGCCTCAATGGGCTCTACCACAATGGGCAGATCGCTTTTCTTTTGTGCCTCAATGGGCTCTACCACAATGGGTAAATCAATGTTACTTTCCACCACAATGGGCAGATTTAATAATGTTACTTTGTGCACTAAAGTGACATCAGATCAATCTCATACGAAAACATGTTCCTACAACATGAAACACTGACAACTTTTGGTAAGTTATCTACAGACAAGAACTCGATACTTGGTTCTAACACAATTAAGCCGTTATTCAGAGCTCTTAAGTACATTTTGTCCCCGTGTAATAAGAGTTATAAGACATTGTTAAATGTTGTTTTTGACCAATCGATCAGTGGCATATTTTCGGCTGTTAAAATTGGCAATAAACCGCATGAAAGCACACTGTTCGCCTCTAGATTGGGCACTAAAAAGGTCATCGCCTTGATGTATATAAGCAGAAAGAAATAAAGCCATACCTACCTGATTTTTCTGAATATTTTCCATCGTTTGCCGTTCCTTTTTAAAAACCTTGACTTCTAGCTCGTCTTGTTCTTGAGCACATGGAAGAAAACATGCGTGCGCAATAGAAAAAGTTTCTCGACCTCCCCCCTCAAAATAATTAAGGTACTGAAGCTTACTTATTTCCCCGGAAATTCGAAATCCTGACAGACAGACACAAGATCGAGATTTCGACAATACATAGATTGTGTCGACTGGGTCAAGTGGACTCTGGAGAAACCACCGCGTGTTAAGAATAGTGTGCTGCCTCGCTACGCTCGGCAGCAATAAATCTATAGTTTAGAACTTTGTTAGGTCTGAAAAGGGTAAAAAGATGCAAAAACGAGATAAACGGTGAAGGAACATTTCACCCAAAATTGTGTACTTACGACTCAGCTGCGACTCGTGGCGTCCCTACAGGAAATAAAGAAACTGATGAGCCTTTCAACTTTACCTGTATCGACAAATATCTATCATAGGCAAACTTCCATTCATGCCTTCCCCCCTCCCTTATTTAATGTTGTTTAATTTTGCAAAATACCATTTTGATGAGAAATGGTTTTAAATAAGTAAAGATTGACTAAAAACTGCAGGCTCCCAACAACCTTTGAAACTGATTGTTTGAAATGAGTCTAAGCCTTTTTCGATTCAAAGAATATTTTTCAAGAATATTATTTCAAGATGGCTATTACTATAACAAGGAATGGGGATATTTTGTCTGTAACTGTGTGGGATCATCTCATCCTGCTACTAGTTTCCTGTTTACATGACAAATATGGGATTTCATTGGCTTATGTCACAGTTTATGTCGTGGAATGAAACACAGAGTTTATCGCACGTGTGTATTTCTAAAATGTTAAAGAGTTGCCAACCTTAGGAATTATATAGCTATACGTCATATCGCTAATGTAAATTTTAATGGCTGCCTATGATTACTATTGAGAGAAACCGTGTCTCTTAAAAAAAGTGAAAAATCATGACATAATTGTGGGCACATATGCTCGGTCTTCATTATAGACAAGGATGAAGAAAGTATTTTGTTCAATAAATACGCTAAAATATACTGATATACTCACCTGGATCTGACCTAAGTCTAAGAGTTGCTCTTGGACTGTGTGGAATCTATAAAAATTATATTGAAATACTAGACTAAGTTTTAAGGTTGAATGCGCATTCTAATGCGTATACGTATTAATATATATTATTCTATTACACTCACTGACTGACTAGACCAAAATCAACTCCTATTTATCCCATGACAGTATTTCCAGTGGACTAAGAGCTTGTTTTTGAGTATTTTACCCCAAAATCATTCCATTACACGGGTAATAACGCTCAGGTCACAGTGCTTCCATTTTCAAGGAAATTTCCTTTTCTAAGGAAATTCTAGTGTCGAAAAGGAAAATCTAAGGAAGTGAAAAAATCTAAGGATTTTTTCCGAACAACTTAAATATTTATCCAATGGCATTAGTGCAGAAGAAAGTTTCACTATTTCTTGAATTTTTGAGTCAATTATCAATTATGTTTAATCAAAAATCTGTTTTTAACTTTTCCCTCGTGTTTCCGAAAACTTCCGAAAGTTTTTGAGCGATGGGATTTAGTAACTTTTGGCGCCAAACGCTGTGAATAATTAATTTTTTATATCAATGGAAAGGTGTATGTGGTAAACTCATGACAAATATTTAATTTTAAACAGTATAATAGCCTGTGGTTTTTTAGCTAGCAACCATCTTTGTTAGTTGTGCTATTTTGTGCCTTTAAAATTGATTAAATCCTTTGTATTGCTACAAAAGCACTGCAAACCGCCTAATGAAATTTCAAGGAATTTTCAAGGAAATAACGTATACAATCTAAGGAATTTAGAGAAATTTTGATGACAAAAATGAGAAATTTTGATTTTGAAAATGGAAGCACTGGCTCAGGAGCCGGTTGTACGAAAGGCAAATGAAGTCGCTATCCACTGTTTAACTCACTATCCGCCGGATAAAATTTAAACGCTCGAGCAATCGCGTTGTACGAACCCTGTTTAGCGCTATCGACCGATTAAATTTTGCCTATCCACCGTGTAAACTTACACGGTCTATTGAGACCGTTTAAATCAAGTAAATGGAGAACTGGATCAAGTAAATGGAGAACTGGATCAAGTAAATGGAGAACTGGACAAGCTGACCGTGTGGCTATCAGCAAATAAACTATCAATTAATTTGAAGAAAACCAATTTTATGATCTTTAGACCAAGACAAAAAAAGTTTCATATCATATGGTTGATAAAGTTAGTTTTTTTGGAGTTATTTTAGACGCAAATTTAACATGGAAGTCCCATATATCCCATGTATCAAGAAAAATGTCGAAATCCATTGGAATTATCAAGAAAGCTAGTTTTTGTCTTCCGACACGATCTTTAATATCATTGTACTACGCTCTCGTTTACCCATACATGCAAAATTGTATCCTAGTTTGGGGTTCAACTTACCCTTCAAACTTAAATCGTATTGCTCTTTTCAAAAGCGTATGATCAGAATTGTTTAAAAAACCTCATATGATGCACACACATATCCCATTTTTAACGTGCTTGAGATTCCTTCATTTAACAAAATTTATTTGTTTCATTTAGGCTTGTTTATGTATCAGTTCCATAATTGTATGTTACTGTCTAATTTTGATGGGTATTTCACATGTGTTAACTAAGTTCACAATTATAATACGAGACAATCGAATTTGTATTTCCTCCCATTTTGTAGAACTAACCTGAGAAAATTTGCTATTATTTACCAAGGTCCTAAATTTTTTAACTCCCTCCCCAAAAATATATATATGATGCTTGATCTGTCTCCGGTTTTCGGAAAAAACTTAAAGAATATTTAATTAGACTTTAATTTTGTATTATTTAAACACACAATCAATGTAACATAGTTTCTATCTATGCTTTGTCAAAAACCCGATCCCAATTTTTTGGTCTTTTTCCTTTTCATTCAAATTTTGTTTGTCTGTCTGTCTGTCTGTCTGTCTGTCTGTCTGTCTGTCTGTCTGTCTGTCTGTCTGTCTGTCTGTCTGTCTGTCTGTTTGTTTGTTTGTTTGTTTGTTTGTTTGTTTGTTTGTTTGTTTGTTTGTTTGATTGATTGATTGATTTACACATTGTATCTTGCTCGATATGTTTTTACAGCTAACACTAAAATTTTTGCTATATATGTATTACTGTAGTTTGACCTAGGTGGGCCAAATTACATAAGCCCTTATGTATGGTGGCCCAGGCGTGCCATAGAAAATTTTGATATCTTTTTATTTTTTTAAATATATATTTTTAAAAATATTTTTATTTTATTTTTTTTCCAAACAAAATTTATTTCTAAACTTTTTTTTTTTTTAGTTCATAAAATATTTTAATGCAAAATATTTTATACCCTTGGCCCAGGTGTGCCATTTAAAAAAAAAAAAAACACGTCGTGGCCCAGGCGTGCCAACGGGCAACGGTGCTAAGCACTTTTTTGATCCGCTTCCCATACTGTTTCATTTATACTTTCATATATAGCGTGTAACAGTAAGATGGTTGGGCTAGATGGCTGTTTAGGTAGCGGCGGGGAAAGGGAATGATTTTGGGAGGGGTATGTTCTCACAATATTTCAGAAAGATAAAGTATCTAACCCATGACGGCTGAACATATAATTTTGAGATCGCAGGCGCGCTGTGTATGTACTCGTGGGTGAAGCTAGAAAACCGAGAAATTAAAACAGTATGTCGAAGAGAAAAAATCCTAATCAGCGTGAGAAGTGGAAAGAATTATATACAAATATTTCAAAGAAAAGAACGGGAAAGAAATCTGGATTGGGGAATTCTGCTCCTGAAGTTCTTACTGTTCAACGTTTATCGGCGGAAGTAGAAGGTAAATGT
>CACRXK020014589.1:0-12953 GCA_902702795.2 Paramuricea clavata
TTTTTCGACCGAGTCGAAATTACTCTTTGTCTTTTTACAATTAGTTCTGTTTGAGAGCTCATGAAACAAAGAGAAATTTCGATTCGGTCGAAAAATTTCGCCTAGTGGAAAACCGCCTTAACGAAGCAATGACGAGGACAAATCATTTTTCACAAAAAGAATATTGGGAAGCATGCACTCACGACTTGGTATGTTAAAGCAAAGTCTCAGAAATCATTAACTTAAATTGCGTGGTGCTGGTCGAACAAGTACGTCTGAACTATCGACGTTGAATTCGTCGACAAGCGCCCAACGTGGGGTCGAACCCACGACGCTGAGATTAAGAGTCTCATGCTCTACCGACTGAGCTAGCCGGGCGTCGGTTTGTAACTCGACGAAGCAACGAAATGACAGTTCACGATATCAGTGTGTTACGTAATTTCAGAATATTCACCTATTTTCTCAAAAGAAAGCATCAGAAAAACCGTGCCCTGTCTGAGGGTCGAACTCAGGACCTTTAGATTATGAGACTAACGCGCTGCCTACTGCGCTAATAGGGCGAACAGATCCAGTTTTATTCCTAAAGTAAATCTAAGTTGTGATGATTAAAGCTTTTTTAGAAAATATTTTCCGTCTTTCGCCCCGGAAAACCAAGATAAGAGACTTGTTATTAACGAAGCAATGACGAGGACAAATCATTTTTCACAAAAAGAACATTGGGAACCATGCACTCACGACTTGGTATGTTAAAGAAAAGTCTCAGAACTCATTAACTTAAATTGCGTGATGCTGGTCGAACAAGTACGTTTGAACTATCGACGTTGAACTCGTTGACAAGCGCCCAACGTGGGGCTCGAACCCACGACCCTGAGATTAAGAGTCTCATGCTCTAATGACTGAGCTAGCCGGGCGTCGATTTGTAACTCGACGAAGCAACGAAATGACAGTTCACGATGTCAGTGTGTTACGAAATTTCAGAGTATACACCTATTTTCTCAAAAGAAAGCATCAGAAAAACCGTGCCCTGTCTGAGGGTCGAACTCAGGACCTTTAGATTATGAGACTAACGCGCTGCCTACTGCGCTAACAGGGCAATCACTTCCAATTTTATTCTTCCAGAAAATCTAAGCTGTGTTGTTAAAGTCATTTTAGAAAATATTTTTCGTCTTTCGCTCCTGAAAGGAAGATAAAAGTCTTTATCATAAACGAAGCAATGACGAGGCAAATAATTTTTGACAAAAGTAAATATTAGAAAGCACTCACGACGTGGTATGTTAAGGGAAGTCTCAGAATTCACTAACAGAATTTGCGTGATGCTGTTCGAACAAGTACGTTTGACCTATCGACGTTGAACTCGTTGACAAGCGCCCAACGTGGGGCTCGAACCCACGACCCTGAGATTAAGAGTGATGATGATAAACTTTATTTAACCACGCTAACATTGTCAGCAGAAGCTGGTTTTCACAATGGGCGTGTAAAAAACATTAACAAATTGTTACAAGTAAAATAATAAGGAAGTATTAACATGCAGAATATAAAATTATTAAAATATATACAAAAAGTTTGCTATTTAAAATGATGTGGTTTTCTTTATAAGCTATAGGTAGCGATTTTTCTTTTAAAACTTGAGAGCGAATTACTTTCTCTTATATTTTTTGGAAGAGAGTTCCATATGGAAGCTCCATCATACATGAAACTCTTTTTCATATTGTTTGTGTTTGGCTTGGGCAAACGTATGGTACTTGAGCTGTTACGAAGACTGCGGTTTAATATTTCTTTTTTGAAAGTAAATAATTCTTTGAGACAATTTGGCCCTATGTTATTTAGCGTTTTAAACATTATTTTTGCCTTTGCTTTCACTCTTTGTTCCTTGAGTGGTTCCCATCCTAATATATTTAGCACAGTTTGTTGATCTACCTCATTAGGCACACATGCTATTACACGAGCAGCTCTGTTATGAAGTTTTTGGAGACGCATGGATTGCGTTTCACCAAATATATTCCAAACTTCACAACAGTAGCTAAAGTATGGTTGAATTATAGCATTGTATACGGAAACGAGTGTTTTTTGATCAACATATTCTTTAATGCTTTTAAGAGCGTATATTCCAGATGATATCTTTTTACATATATTACGATATCTATTTACATAGATTATGCTCTACCGACTGAGCTAGCCGGGCGTCGGTTTGTAACTCCACGAAGCACCGAAATGACAGTTCACGATATCAGTGTGTTACGAAATTTCAGAACATACACCTATTTTCTCAAAAGAAAGCATCAGAAAAACGTGCCCTGTCTGAGGGTCGAACTCAGGACCTTTAGATTATGAGACTAACGCGCTGCCTACTGCGCTAACAGGGCAATCGCTTCCAATTTTATTCTTCAAGAAAATCTAAGCTGTGACGATTAAAGCTTTTTTAGAAAATATTTTTCGTCTTTCGCCCCGGAAAACCGAGATAAGAGACTTGTTATTAACGAAGCAATGACGAGGACAAATCATTTTTCACAAAAAGAATATTGGGAACCATGCACTCACGACTTGGTATGTTAAAGAAAAGTCTCAGAACTCATTAACTTAAATTGCGTGATGCTGGTCGAACAAGTACGTTTGAACTATCGACGTTGAACTCGTTGACAAGCGCCCAACGTGGGGCTCGAACCCACGACCCTGAGATTAAGAGTCTCATGCTCTACCGACTGAGCTAGCCGTGCGTCGATTTGTAACTCGACGAAGCAACGAAATGACCGTTCACGATATCAGTGTGTTACGTAATTTCAGAATATTCACCTATTTTCTCAAAAGAAAGCATCAGAAAAACCGTGCCCTGTCTGAGGGTCGAACTCAGGACCTTTAGATTATGAAACTAACGCGCTGCCTACTGCGCTAACAGGGCAATCACTTCCAATTTTATTCTTCCAGAAAATCTAAGCTGTGTTGTTAAAGTCATTTTAGAAAATATTTTTCGTCTTTCGCTCCTGAAAGGAAGATAAAAGTCTTTATCACAAACGAAGCAATGACGAGGCAAATAATTTTTGACAAAAGTAAATATTAGAAAGCACTCACGACGTGGTATGTTAAGGGAAAGTCTCAGAATTCACTGACAGAATTTGCGTGATGCTGTTCGAACAAGTACGTTTGAACTATCGACGTTGAACTCGTTGACAAGCGCCCAACGTGGGGCTCGAACCCACGACCCTGAGATTAAGAGTCTCATGCTCTACCGACTGAGCTAGCCGGGCGTCGATTTGTGACTCGACGAAGCAACGAAATGACCGTTCACGATATCAATGTGTTGCGAAATTTCAGAATATTCACCTATTTTCTCAAAAGAAAGCATCAGAAAAACCGTGCCCTGTCTGAGGGTCGAACTCAGGACCTTTAGATTATGAGATTAACACGCTGTCTACTGCGCTAACCGGGCGAACTCGTCCAGTTTTACTGATTCTTAAAGGAAATCTAAGTGGTGATGATTAAAGCTTTTTTAGAAACTATTTTTCGTCTTTCGCTCCTGAAAACCGCGATAAAAGTCTTTATCATAAACGAACCAATGACGAGGCAAATCATTTTTGAGAAAAGTAAATATTAGAAAGCACTCACGACATGGTATGTTAAGGGGAAGTCTCAGAATTCACTGACAGAATTTGCGTGATGCTGTTCGAACAAGTACTTTTGAACTATCGACGTTGAACTCGTTGACAAGCGCCCAACGTGGGGCTCGAACCCACGACCCTGAGATTAAGAGTCTCATGCTCTACCGACTGAGCTAGCCGGGCGTCGGTTTGTAACTCGACGAAGCAACGAAATGACAGTTCACGATATCAGTGTGTTACGAAATTTCAGTATATACACCTATTTTCTCAAAAGAAAGCATCAGAAAAACCGTGCCCTGTCTGAGGGTCGAACTCAGGACCTTTAGATTATGAGACTAACGCGCTGCCTACTGCGCTAACAGGGCAATCGCTTCCAATTTTATTCTTCAAGAAAATCTAAGCTGTGATGATTAAAGCTTTTTTAGAAAATATTTTTCGTCTTTCGCCCCGGAAAACCGAGATAAGAGACTTGTTATTAACGAAGCAATGACGAGGACAAATCATTTTTCACAAAAAGAATATTGGGAACCATGCACTCACGACTTGGTATGTTAAAGAAAAGTCTCAGAACTCATTAACTTAAATTGCGTGATGCTGGTCGAACAAGTACGTTTGAACTATCGACGTTGAACTCGTTGACAAGCGCCCAACGTGGGGCTCGAACCCACGACCCTGAGATTAAGAGTCTCATGCTCTACCGACTGAGGTAGCCGTGCGTCGATTTGTAACTCGAAGAAGCAACGAAATGACCGTTCACGATATCAGTGTGTTACGTAATTTCAGAATATTCACCTATTTTCTCAAAAGAAAGCATCAGAAAAACCGTGCCCTGTCTGAGGGTCGAACTCATGACCTTTAGATTATGAGACTAACGCGCTGCCTACTGCGCTAACAAGGCGAACACGTCCAGTTTTATTCCTAAAGTAAATCTAAGTTGTGATGATTAAAGCTTTTTTAGAAAATATTTTCCGTCTTTCGCCCCGGAAAACCAAGATAAGAGACTTGTTATTAACGAAGCAATGACGAGGACAAATCATTTTTCACAAAAAGAATATTGGGAACCATGCACTCACGACTTGGTATGTTAAAGCAAAGTCTCAGAAATCATTAACTTAAATTGCGTGGTGCTGGTCGAACAAGTACGTCTGAACTATCGACGTTGAACTCGTTGACAAGCGCCCAACGTGGGGCTCGAACCCACGACCCTGAGATTAAGAGTCTCATGCTCTACCGACTGAGCTAGCCGGGCGTCGGTTTGTAACTCGACGAAGCACCGAAATGACAGTTCACGATATCAGTGTGTTACGAAATTTCAGAATATACACCTATTTTCTCAAAAGAAAGCATCAGAAAAACCGTGCCCTGTCTGAGGGTCGAACTCAGGACCTTTAGATTATGAAACTAACGCGCTGCCTACTGCGCTAACAGGGCAATCACTTCCAATTTTATTCTTCCAGAAAATCTAAGCTGTGTTGTTAAAGTCATTTTAGAAAATATTTTTCGTCTTTCGCTCCTGAAAGGAAGATAAAAGTCTTTATCATAAACGAAGCAATGACGAGGCAAATAATTTTTGACAAAAGTAAATATTAGAAAGCACTCACGACGTGGTATGTTAAGGGGAAGTCTCAGAATTCACTGACAGAATTTGCGTGATGCTGTTCGAACAAGTACGTTTGAACTATCGACGTTGAACTCGTTGACAAGCGCCCAACGTGGGGCTCGAACCCACGACCCTGAGATTAAGAGTCTCATGCTCTACCGACTGAGCTAGCCGGGCGTCGATTTGTGACTCGACGAAGCAACGAAATGACCGTTCACGATATCAGTGTGTTGCGAAATTTCAGAATATTCACCTATTTTCTCAAAAGAAAGCATCAGAAAAACCGTGCCCTGTCTGAGGGTCGAACTCAGGACCTTTAGATTATGAGATTAACACGCTGTCTACTGCGCTAACCGGGCGAACTCGTCCAGTTTTACTGATTCCTAAAGGAAATCTAAGTGGTAATGATTAAAGCTTTTTTAGAAACTATTTTTCGTCTTTCGCTCCTGAAAACCGCGATAAAAGTCTTTATCATAAACGAACCAATGACGAGGCAAATCATTTTTGAGAAAAGTAAATATTAGAAAGCACTCACGACCTGGTATGTTAAGGGGAAGTCTCAGAATTCACTGACAGAATTTGCGTGATGCTGTTCGAACAAATACGTTTGAACTATCGACGTTGAAGTCGTTGACAAGCGCCCAACGTGGGGCTCGAACCCACGACCCTGAGATTAAGAGTCTCATGCTCTACCGACTGAGCTAGCCGGGCGTCGTAACTCGACGAAGCAACGAAATGACAGTTCACGATATCAGTGTGTTTCGAAATTTCAGTATATACACCTATTTTCTCAAAAGAAAGCATCAGAAAAACCGTGCCCTGTCTGGGGGTCGAACTCAGGACCTTTAGATTATGAGACTAACGCGCTGCCTACTGCGCTAACAGGCGAACACGTCTAGTTTTATTCCTAAAGTAAATCTAAGTTGTGATGATTAAAGCTTTTTTAGAAAATATTTTTCGTCTTTCGCCCCGGAAAACCGAGATAAGAGACTTGTTATTAACGAAGCAATGACGAGAACAAATCATTTTTCACAAAAAGAATATTGGGAACCATGCACTCACGACTTGGTATGTTAAAGAAAAGTCTCAGAACTCATTAACTTAAATTGCGTGATGCTGGTCGAACAAGTCCGTTTGAACTATCGACGTTGAACTCGTTGACAAGCGCCCAACGTGGGGCTCGAACCCGCGACCCTGAGATTAAGAGTCTCATGCTCTACCTTAAGAGTCTCATGCTCTACCGACTGAGCTAGCCGGGCGTCGGTTTGTAACTCGACGAAGCAACGAAATGACAGTTCACGATATCAGTGTGTTACGAAATTTCAGAATATACACCTATTTTCTCAAAAGAATGCATCAGAAAAACCGTGCCCTGTCTGAGGGTCGAACTCAGGACCTTTAGATTATGAGACTAACGCGCTGCCTACTGCGCTAACAGGGCGAACACGTGTAGTTTTATTCCTAAAGTAAATCTAAGTTGTGATGATTAAAGCTTTTTTAGAAAATATTTTTCGTCTTTCGCTCCGGAAAACCGAGATAAGAGACTTGTTATTAACGAAGCAATGACGAGGACAAATCATTTTTGACAAAAGTAAATATTAGAAAGCACTCACGACGTGGTATGTTAAGGGGAAGTCTCAGAATTCACTGACAGAATTTGCGTGATGCTGTTCGAACAAGTACGTTTGAACTATCAACGTTGAACTCGTTGACAAGCGCCCAACGACGACCCACGACCCTGAGATTAAGAGTCTCATGCTCTACCGACTGAGCTAGCCGGGCGTCGGTTTGTAACTCGACGAAGCGACGAAATGACAGTTCACGATATCAGTGTGTTACGAAATTTCAGAATATACACCAGTATTAATATAGGGGCCGTTCGGGCCTTATTTTTGAGGTGGTGGATGAGGTCGTGTGTGGTGGTGGAGTGTGAGGTGGTGGAGTTTTGAGGTGGTGGGTGTCCACCACCTCATTTATAATTAATACTCGTACAAATGAGGAGGGTGCGTAGTGACGTCACTCATTAACATACGTATGGTTTACAAGCGATCGAACGAGTGAATGGTAAGCGTATGGTTTGGAATGAATTCGCTGAGGCAATGAGGGTACTAAAACTGGCGGTTGATAGAGATGTACTCGAACATTTAGAGCAACTGGAAAAAGATCCAGATTCTACGTTTGTCGATTCATTGATGGAACTACATGTCATCAGAACACTGAGAACCACGAACTACAATGTATGCTGAACTATTTGTTTCATTGGAGATTAGAAGACCCACTCGAGTCCGTAGCTGAAGCGTTTTTCTCTTACCCACCGAGTTACATGTATTATGTGAAGGCGACGGGTGAACGATTTAGAAGTTTTGAGGCAGATCATAAGAAAGCTTATCAAGAACTCATGGAGAAAAAACGTATAGAACAGTTAAACAAATAGTTTTAGTTGTAATATTTTTGACACTATCGTCTGTTATTTGTATCAATAAACATGTTTTAAGCTTTGCAAATTTGCGTTGTTTATGTGTTGCTAAGTCATTAGGAGGCGTGTAGGTAATTAAGGGGATTAAGGCAATACAAATTTGCATAAATAAGTGTATCCCGATGGATAGATAGGGATTATTTTTAACGCAGGTGTATACCTTAAAATCAGGCGCGTGGCTTTGCGGGTGCATGCATATATTAACGTACAACGTATTTGTACACTAATCAGGCGGGCGGATCGCGCGGGCGGAAAGAGTGGGCTTTGCCGGCAAAAATTACACAATATTTCAGTTTTTAAATACATTTATTTCTTCAAAACGTTTTACAAAATTTAGTACGGTCTACTTCTAAGAGCGTAACGTCTAGGTGTTTTTGTTATTTTTAAAGAGTTCTCATATTCTTGTCTATCTTCTGGGGATAACGTTAACTTTGCAACGTCTTCATCCTTCATTGGAATATATTTCGGCCTCTCGCGAAGTAATCTTTGTTCGTAACCTTCTCTTTGTTCAGGGGTCATCATTGCCAAATCTTGGGGCCTCCAATCTGTAGAGTCTACCCAATTGTGGAAAAAGTTGTGCTTGAGTTTTGGCCGTTCCTCTTCTGTTGGTGGTGGTGTAAGGAAATTAGGTTTAGGAGTCGCAGGCACTGGTGTCGGTAGTTCCGCTATTACAGGCGTAGGAGGCGCTTGTGATGGTATCTCTGCAGGCACTAGTGGAGTTGTCAGAACAGGAGCTTGAGCTGGGACGTCCATCTTATTTTTGAATGTGAGAAACCGATTTAGTTGATCAGAGTATAATTTGCTTTTTTCCACTGCGCTAAGCTGTGGTGCATCCATGATTTCTTTCATTCGCTGCTCGGCATCATACATGGCATTTACAAGTGGTGGTTGACGATACGACTGTTTTTGTATAAACTTTTCAATCTCACCGGGAAGTATGTTGGTCTTGAGTCGTTGTTGATCATCTGTTGTTGGCTTTAAATCCAACATCAAATACCCGTGAGGTCGGCTCGTAGCATCTTCATAACTGCTCATAAATTCTTGTACTTTTCCGGGATTTATTTGCCTTGCAAGCATAGAAATTTGTTGTTTATCTCTTGGTGACTTGAACAACACGATATGATGGGCGTTTAGGCTGATATTTCTCATTTCTTTGCCTTGATGAAATATATTTTGAACAATATAGATGATAGATAAATTCCGATGATGACTTCCTTTCGTAAAAAAATCAGAAATACGTTTATCTTTGCCAGATTGAGCCATGAGATCATCCAATACGATCAAATTCCGTTGCGATACGTCCAAGTAATCTGCGTTGTCGATGTCTTCGGCGATGCCTTGATTAAACTCGATTCCAGGCATCGTTCTCATCATATCAAAATAGGAGGGTTGCCATTGACCATAACACCAAATGATACGTTGAGGAGGTGGACTTATAGTTTTCTGTGCATTCTCCAAGAGAGATTTTACCCATACAGTCTTGCCGCTTTGGGTGCACCCAGCTACGATACATGTGAAAGGATGCAGCATAACACTGGACCGATGGACAACAATACTGGATTGGGATAGAGTGCCAGGTCCGTGAGCTGTATTTTGGTGCCGTGAACGGTTACTTGAAGTTGAGAATGATTTGTTACAAACTGTGCAAGAATGAGACATGTTCACTGCTCTGTGTCAAAACGCTGAATGAAATTATTTTAAGTTGGTCCACTATTTATAACCACTCGTGATTATTCTTAGGATTCACTAATTTAATATAGGATTCAGTGATTCAATCTGTGATTCACTCAATGATTCAATCTGGGATTCAATGATTCACTCTATGACTCAATGATTCACTCAATGATTCAATCTGGGGTTCAATGATTCATTCAATGATTCAATCTAGAATTCAATGATTCACTCTATGATTCAATGATTCAATCTCGGATTCAATCTATGATTCAATGATTCACTCAATGATTCAATCTGGGGTTCAATGATTCATTCAATGATTCAATCTAGGATTCAATGATTCAGTCTATGATTCAATGATTCAATCTAGGATTCAATCTGGGATTCAATGATTCACTCTATGATTCAATGATTCACTCTATGATTCAATGATTCAATCTATGATTCAATGATTCACTCTATGATTCAATGATTCAATCTAAGATTCAATCTATGATTCAATGATTTACTCAATGATTCAATCTGGGATTCAATGATTCATTCAATGATTCAATCTAGGATTCAATGATTCACTCTATGATTCAATGATTCAATCTAGGATTCAATCTATGATTCAATGATTCACTCAATGATTCAATCTGGGGTTCAATCATTCATTCAATGATTCAACCTAGGATTCAATGATTCACTCTATGATTCAATGATTCAATCTAGGATTCAATCTGGGATTCAATGATTCACTCAATTATTCAATCTGGGGTTCAATCATTCATTTAATGATTCAACCTAGGATTCAATGATTCACTCTATGATTCAATGATTCAATCTAGGATTCAATCTATGATTCAATGATTCACTCAATGATTCAATCTGGGGTTCAATCATTCATTCAATGATTCAACCTAGGATTCAATGATTCACTCTATGATTCAATGATTCAATCTAGGATTCAATCTGGGATTCAATGATTCACTCAATGATTCAATCTGGGGTTCAATCATTCATTTAATGATTCAACCTAGGATTCAATGATTCACTCTATGATTCAATGATTCAATCTAGGATTCAATCTGGGATTCAATGATTCAATCTAGGATTCACTCTATGATTCAATGATTCAATCTATGATTCAACGATTCAATCTAGGATTCAATCTACGATTCAATGATTCATTCAATGAATCAATCTGGGATTCAATGATTCATTCAATGATTCAATCTAGGATTCAATGATTCATTTAATGATTTAATCTATGATTCAATGATTCATTCAATGATTCAATCTATGATTCAATGATTCACTCAATGATTCAATGATTCAATCTAGGATTCAACCTATATTCGCAATGAGATGACGTACTTTGATGTGTACAGGCCTTTTGTAGAGCTCTTATGTACTTCTCATCCAACTCAACAGCAAGCTCTTCTTAATTCTGCATCAGCTGAGCAAATTCGATGCTTGTGTCATTGTATAGAAAATTTCACATATCCTAAAGAAATAAAGGACAAACTCAGACCTTTCAAACAAGATCTAGCTGATTTAGCGAACAGAAGTAGAAGTTTTAAAACGAAAAAGGAAATTCTTGTTCAGCGGGGAAGTGGCTTTCTGGAATTGGTACTTGGACAACTTTTAGAAGGCCTTGCAGAATTAGTATAAAATAATAAGCATGAAGGATATCTCCTCATTCCAATCATGGATAACGACAAACGAGCATCTCCTGAACAGTGGAGACTTGAAGACATTCTCAAATATCTTGATGTTAATGATGAACACGAAGCCGAAGAAATCCTTCATTCTATTTTAACCTCTACGGGGATTTTGACTTGGAATGGAAAAGGAGAAATCGTTTACAGAGGACATAATATACGAGGAACTGACATTGTAGACCTTCTGAAATATTGCGTGACGCCTTATCATCCAGATATTCCCGAACCAACTGGATTGAGCATTTTTATAAAAGATCTTGCAGAATTGGAAATTGATAAAAGTCTAATCGTAAATGGACATGTCCTTTCTGTGTTAGCCCACAAGTGGTCCCATCAGGATACAGAATCTGATGCTGACGCAACTTGTAACAGTTGTAACAAAGATATATACATCTCCCATTTGAGTAAGTGCCCCGTATCCACATGGACAGATTTTTATCCGAATTGTAAAAGCTGTCGCTGTATGATCTGTGATTTTCAAGTGTCCAAAGGAGATTTTACGCATGTAATCGCCAGCTGTCCACATTGTCGTCGAGGCGAAATTATAGATATCAGAACGGATAAAAGACAATCTTTTAACCATAAAATAGGCGACCCAAGTGATATTTGATTAGTTGACGGCGTGAAGTTGAACTGAACACATCAACATGCCGAGAGGTACACTTGTTGTAGACGAAAAACTACTGAGAGACCATTTCTTGAGACAGCAGCGTGGCGGAAACATCGCTGGGTTTAATGGTGCACGTTTTCAAAGAGGATACGGGATCGGTATTTTCAAGAGCCTTGCGAGATATGCTATTCCTCTATTCAACCAAGGTGCTAAAGTTGTTGGCAAAAGAGCATTACAAGCAGCCACAGAAGTGGGTCAAGATACACTCCAAGGAAAAAATGTAAGAGAATCTGTAAAGACTCACGGAGGTGACGTTGTTAAAGACTTTGCCGAACAAGGAGCAAAAGCCCTACTACAACAAGCAGGGCGCGGAAGCAAGAGAAGGCAGGCCAAACGCAGTAATTTATCAACTACAAAGAGGTTAAAACTGTGTTCTCATATAACAGTCCCAGGACATACCAAATGGATTACGGAAGATGAAAACAGCCACGATGATGAAAGCAGCTATGATGAAGAACCTGATAGCGAAAACCCTGAAACAAGTGACGATAAATATTAGAAGCATAACTTTGTAAAACGTTTTGAAGAAATAAATGAGTTTAAAAACTGAAATATTGTGTAATTCTTGCCGGCAAAGCCCGCTCTTTCCGCCCGCGCGATCCGCCCCTGTACAAATATGTTGTACGTTAATATATGCATGCACCCGCAAAGCCACGCGCCTGATTTTAAGGTATACACCTGCGTTAAAAATAATCCCTATCTATCCATCGGGATACACTTATTTATGCAAATTCGTATTGCCTTAATCCCCTTAATTACCTACACGCCTCCTAATGACTTAGCAACACATAAACAACGCAAATTTGCAAAGCTTAAAACATGTTTATTGATACAAATAACAGACGATAGTGTCAAAAATATTACAACTAAAACTATTTGTTTAACTGTTCTATACGTTTTTTCTCCATGAGTTCTTGATAAGCTTTCTTATGATCTGCCTCAAAACTTCTAAATCGTTCACCCGTCGCCTTCACATAATACATGTAACTCGGTGGGTAAGAGAAAAACGCTTCAGCTACGGACTCGAGTGGGTCTTCTAATCTCCAATGAAACAAATAGTTCAGTGTACATTGTAGTTCGTGGTTCTCAGTGTTCTGATGTAGTTCCATCAATGACTCGACAAACGTAGAATCTGGATCTTTTTCCAGTTGCTGTAAATGTTCGAGTACATCTCTATCAACCGCCAGTTTTAGTACCATCATTGCCTCAGGGAATTCATTCCAAACCATACGCTTACCATTCACTCGTTCGATCG
>CACRXK020014590.1:0-12950 GCA_902702795.2 Paramuricea clavata
TATTCATAACTCTAATCATGACCATAGCCCTTGTTTTAACACCATCTGATTGTTTTAACCTACTTTCAATTATCTTTATCATAACTATTATGTGTTTCTTACGCGAACTGTAGTTACTATAATTTTTGTTCAAAGCCGCTTCCAATAAGGTTAAAAATAACTGAAGCCGTCTACGATACGTCGATACCACACTTTAAAAGCGAATTTCGAAATAAACGAGATTTACTCAGTGAAGTATATTGCGCAATTATACTTGTCAAATTTTTGTCATTAATAGGGCGTTAATTAATAGTGTTTTTGACATTAGTTGGTTTATATTCAATTTAGGACAATAGACAATTAATTAAGTTATTTAGATTTATTCAAATTTGCATGACATATAACATGTTGTTGTTGTAAAAGTTTTTTAGTTAGAAATACATTTATCGCAAAACAACACTCGGATTGTGAGTTTGTCTACAGGTTATGGGCCCAGAACATGCTGTTAGGATCGTTTAACAATCCTACGTCGCCGGTTTTTCGATAGAACTTCAGTTTGCTGAACAAATAACGCTTGTAATAATAACTCGTACTGGTCTGTTGACGACTAATGGAGGAAAAATGGTCAATCGACAAGTTAGACGGGAGCAATTGGAGTACTTGGAAGTTTCAAATGAAGCATTTGCTGTTGGCGAAAGGGCTGTGGGGTTTCGTAGACGGTTCGGAAGAGCTAGCAGGGTCAGCTTCGGAAGAAACGGCGGCACAATTTCGTTCGAAAGCGCAAAGGGCGTTCTCAACAATTGTTTTAGCAATTAAATCAGCTCAGCTATATTTGGTTAGCTCATGTGAAAATCCGAAGCAAGCGTGGGATGCACTAAAGAATCATTTTGAGCGAGATACGTTGGCGAACAAACTGTTTTTAAAGAAAAAGTATTTCCGAACGGAGATGAAAGAAGGAACTTCTATGGAGAAACATTTGAAACACATGAAGGACATCGCGGATAAATTGGCAGCTATCGGTGCACCTATCTCTGAAGAGGATCAAGTTGTGACTTTATTAGGAAGTTTGCCGAGAAGTTATGCAACTCTTGTAACTGCCTTAGAAGCCAGAGTTGATGATGTGAAAATGGACTTCGTTCAACAAGCTCTTATGCATGAAGAATCGAAGCAAGGACCTAAGAACGAGTCAGTTAAGAATGAGTCTGCCTTAATGGGAAACCGAAAGAAAAATTTTCAGGAAAGTCGGACGTGTTTTAAGTGTGGAACTGTTGGCCATATTCGTCGAAATTGCCCTCAGGAAAAAGCGAGATATACAAAGCCAGTGTATAAATCAAGACATGGAGCAAAAGTCGGAAAGACCCAAAACTCTGATAGTGAATCTGAAAGTGGTGCTTGTGTATTTACAGTGTCCGAGGGAAATGCAAAGCTTTCTGATTGTCATTGGTTGATCGATTCTGGAGCTTCAAGTCATCTGACGAAGGACAAAAGTGTTCTGGTGAATTATCAACAGTTTGGGGAACCCGAAAGCGTTGCCTTGGGAGATGGTCATGTTGTACAAGCGTTGGGATCTGGTAACGTGCATATGGATATGTTGTTCTCTGGGAGCAAGTCGAAGCGAGGTGTACTGTGTAATGTGTTGTATGTTCCAAAGCTTACCTCTAACCTGTTTTCCGTTCGAGCTGCCGTTGCGATGTGGTGAAGTTTCGTGGTGATAAATGCTGGATAAGTGATGCCAGTGGGACACTACGAGGAATGGGATCATTAGTCAACAAGTTGTACAAGTTGGATTGCGAAGACGTCTCAAACGGACACGCTACGTTAGCTTCACAGGAAAGTAGTGATCTTTGGCATCAACGGTTGGGACACGTACACGAGCAACGACTAAATAGCTGCATTAAGAATAATATTGTGAAAGGAATTTGTTGTGAAAACGTTGACAAACTTTCGTTCTGCGAAGCATGTTTGGCTGAAAGATGCATCGAAAGCCATTTTTTGCTCGGGAAGAAATTCGTTCATCTCACAAGTTACAGCTAGTACATAGCGATGTGTGTGGTCCAATGCAAACAGAGTCATTTGGCGGAGCAAGATATTTCGTGACGTTCACTGATGTTTACTCTCGATGTTGTGCAGTGTACTTTATGAAGCAGAAGTTAGAAGTTCTGGAGAAAATTAAAGAGTTTGAGGCTGCAGCAACGAACGAGGCTGGAAGATCGATAGGAATATTGCGAACTGATAATGGTGGCGAGTATCTTTCCACAGAATTTCAAGATTATCTCAAAGCGAAAGGTATTAAGCATGAATTAACTGTTCCATATTCTCCTCAGCAAAATGGTGTCGCTGAACGTATGAATAGAACGTTGGTCGAGTCTGCTCGGTCGATGATCGCACAAGCAAGATTACCTAAGATGTACTGGGCTGAAGCCATTTCCACGGCTGTTTAGGTGAGAAATCGAATGCCTACGACAGCAATCAAAGGGAATACAACGCCGTACGAGCGATGGTATGAAAGAAAACCGAACGTCAGTCATTTCCGTGTGTTTGGGTGTATGGCCTTCGCCCATGTTCCAGACAGCAAACGACAAAAATTGGACAAGAAAGCGGAAAGACTACGCTTTGTTGGTTATTGTCGTACGTCATAAGGATACCGTTTGTTCGATGAAATCAAGCGAAAGATGGTCGTCCGAAGGGATGAAATAATGACGACAAAATCTCAAGATCAAACGACAGAAGACGTGAAAGAAGAAACGGTGGAATTCGAAGAAGAAAAAGTGGGAGAAGAAGTATCCACAGAACCAAGGACTTCTGGTAGAACACGGAAAGCCCCTGTCAGATATGGATACGACGAGTATGCAGAGACTGCTAGTCCTGTACATCCCGCACGTCATGTCGCTTACAATGTATGTGAGATAGAAGAACCCTCGTCCATGAGCAAAGCTAAAGAAAACCAACACTCGAAAGAATGGATGGCTGCTTCTGACTCAGAATACAATTCACTGATGGAAAACAAGACCTGGAGACATGTACAGTTGCCATCCGGTCGAACGGCAAAGCACGATTCTGATGGAAGAGTAAATAGTTTCAAAGCGCGACTAGTTGCCAAACGATATGCTCTTGGACTAGAACTTATTGCTTAATTTAACATTTAAAAATGTCAAAAAAGTGGGAGTGTCATTAATTGGACGTTAATTAATAGTGTTTTTGACATTAGTTGGTTTATATTCAATTTAGGACAATAGACAATTTAGGTTATTTAGATTTATTAAAATTTGCATGATATATAACATGTTGTTGTTGTAAAAGTTTTTTAGTTAGAAATACATTTATCGCAAAACAACACTCGGATTGTGAGTTTGTCTACACTTTCTATTAGCCAGATACGATCTAAACCACTGAAGTGCTCTGTCCACTACTCCAAAATCATTCTTGAGGATATCAATAAGAATATTATGGTCTATAGTGTCAAAGGCGGCACTCATGTTGAGCATAACAAGCAATGTAACCTCTTCGTTGTCCATATTAATAAGTATGTCATTCTGCACTTTAAGCAGCGCAGTTTCAGTTGAATGGAACTGACGATATGCTGATTGACTGACAGGCAGTGGTGCATTTTCGTTACAGTGATTAACTAATTGCGACATGACAACTTTCTCAGCTACCTTTGCAATAAAATGAAGATTATTAACAGGTCTAAAATTTTCAAACACTAAATCTGTACCAAGTTTCTTAAGACAGGGATCTACAAGTGCCAATTTCTAATTTTCAGGAACTATTCCTTTCTCCAGCGACATGTTGATCATTTTTGTAATTATCGGACACAGAACATCACAGCAATCCTTAAGCAAATAAGTTCGTATTGGATCAAGTTTACAAGAGGGTATTTGATGCTTTCAAAATAAATCCTCGTATATCATCTTGCGACACAGGAGAAAAGGATTTAAGCAATACTTCAGGTAAACAATGTTCAGTAGCTATCGGATTAACACCAATCTTATTAATTTCGTCATTGATAAGTTCAATTTTTCTACTGAAAAATGTTCCAAATTCGTTTGCCAGAATCAACAGATCCTCATAAGGTGGTAAACTTTCAGATGACTTCTGTTTGGACAACGAATTAATAACACAAAACAATTTCTTAGAATTGCCCGAACATTTGTCAATTTAATCAGAATAATAGCTAGTCTTTGTTTTACGAAGAAGGGCACTGTATTTATCTCTAGTCTTATAATAAAGCTCTTTATCATGGGAACAACCAGATTGAAGCATTTTTCTTTCGCATTTCTGACATTTCCGTCGTTCAGCTTTAAGCTTTTTAAGATCATCAGTGAACCAAGATACAACAGGTCTCATAACCATCTTTTTCGTCTTGATAGGAGCGTGTTTATCAAGAAGATTTAACAAAGTCGTATCATAACAAGGTGTAAACTCCTCAATATCCGAAAAGGAATTGACACATAATTCAGACCCGGAAATATCGTTTTTAAACATGGGAATGTCTATTCTTTTCAACTGACGGAATGGAAGTTCCTTAACAACAAAATTTGGCTTAGGCATATTCAAATTACACTCAATGAACGAATGATCAGATAAAGCCAACATAGATTCTAATTCAGTTATAATCGCATCATTAATTGATCTAGATATTATAAGATCTAGAGTATGTCCAGAAGTATGATCAGTTGGACAGGCCACATGTTGGCTTAAACCAAATGTTTACAAAAGCTCACAGAATCTTTTGGCATTAGTATCGTCAGTAGATTCAACATGGAAATTAAAATTGCCTGAAATAAGTAACCTCTCAGTTGATATTACAATACTTTCAAGGTAAGTGGAAAATTCCTCAAAAAACAAACTCATGGGTTGAGGATAGTTAGTAGAGGATGGCGGACGATACACACCAACAAGTTTAATAACTTGATTTTGAATCGTTACATTCCACTCAGAGAATTCAAACGATCTGAACTGATTAGCATCCATTAACTTAGTTCTCATTATACTCTTGTACATAACTCCAACTCCCCCGCCTGATCTATCATTTTCTCTGGGCGAATTTTCAAAACAGTAACCATTAGGAGAAACAGCGGCAATCATAACAGAGTCAACATCTTTCAGCCAGGTTTCAGTAAAAACACAAATGTCAATATTAGAATTCACAACATGGTCAACAACATCTGCTGTTTTGTTTCTTAGAGATTGAAAATGTTTCAATTCCTATAGGAATTCCCACAGGAATTTTCAATGCCTATAGGAATTCCTATAGGAAATTTCAATTCCTATAGGAATTGTTTTGACCATTTTTAATTCCTATAGGAATTCCTATAGGAATTTTGAATTCCTATATAGTAGTTGAAAATTGCAGCCATATGAAGATATTTACCATGTTTCTAAGAATACATGATTTCTAAACTGTTTAAATCGTGCTACTATTATGCTTTGTGTGCTTAGCTTAGAGTTTAAAGTTTAAGGTTTATAGAGTTTAAGCTACACTGTAAATTTTAAGGAGTAAAAATTATCCCTTTTTGGGGTAATTTTTACGGGAAAGTACAAAACATGGACCCCCGGTCCATGGACCCCTGGTCCATGGACCCCCGGTCCATGCATGGACCCCCTCTATGGACTGGGTCCACGGACACGCGATTTCTCAATGGCCCCATCTATGAATGAATGTTAACAGGAATTTTCAATACACCTGAATATAAATAACCCTGTACAAGGAGAAAACAATTTTACTTGCAAGGTCAAAATGTTCTATTAATTTGTTCCAAATAACAACTACATCCGGCTAGCTAGTGCACAGCTCACAAAAATGTATTAATCGAAGCAAATCAAATTGCTGATTATGAACAGTGCCTTTATACCACTTTCATAAGAGACAAATTGAAACACTTTTTTGTATATTGAAACAAGAAGGCTAATTAAGATGCACAATCAATGAAAGTGGTTTAATTATTATTTCAACACTTTGCTGGCAGTGGTTTCTTTAATTTCACAGGCTGTGATCATTGACCGGCTTTGCAAGTCAGTGACACGATTATTATTCACATGGTGCATTGATCTGTCATGATATGTCGTTAGCAAGCCTCACTTTAGTATGAAGAAAACACTGGAGTGTAGATGAGGTTTGCTGCTAAGAACAAAAGTATGCATTAAAACCACTAAAATATTTTTAAAAATTGAAAACTCTAATCATGTTTAACAGTAATATTGAAATTTGGAAAAATGCGGCACATGGAGGGGGTCCATGGACCCAGTCCATAGAGGCGGTCCAAGGACCCGGTCCATAGAGGGGGTCCATGTTTTGTACTTTCCCAATTTTTACCATCCTCAAGAGGGTTGGCGATCACGGGAGATTTATTACTCTAAAGCTTGGGGTAATTTGCGTTCATGAGTGGAAAATTACCCCTCAAATAAGAGGTTATAATGTGACTGGCCACATTTACTTCTTTTTTGGAGTAAAAAAAAATGGGGGGAGAAATTACCCTTTACGCGTGAGGTAACAGTTTTTTTCTTCAAAATGGTGGATTTTGTCCCAATGAGCAAGGCTGCGAGCATTTATTTATTTTCTATATTCACTGCAGTGTAATTTGCCAAAAAATATTACATTACTTTACAAAATGAAGGAAAAAATACATTTAGTCATATATATTAGCTATTTACAAGAAATTCGCTAAACAATAGTGTCTTCATAGACATAGAAACCGCCAAAATGATATATTTAAAAAAATAATTAATTCAGTTTGAGAGAAAATAACAACACTTAGCTATGATATGTAGGTTAAGATATAGTTGGGATTTTTAGAACATTTCTTTTAAATGTTAAATATCTGTTGTTGTTCTATATAAAAAAGTTTATCATTATATACAAAAGTTTAAAGTTCAACCTTTTGGCAAAGTCGTTTGCACTTTGCAGGGGATCACCCACCTGCAGGGGGTAGAATTTGCCTGGTACGTGTGGGGTAATGCGAGAAAATTACAAAATGGCGGACTCTTGACAGTGAGCATTTTTTTGCAAATTCTTTTTAAAATGAACGATTCCAAAACATTTATGAGATTTTTTCTACGCATATGACGAAGTGCATATATCTCGGCAGTACATAGATTGAGACAAAATTGTTGAAAAAGCATAATTGGGATATTCTATGGATTAACATCGAAATGCACAAATCCTACAAGAGTACAGAGTAACAGACCCACATGTAAAATTGTGCATCGTCATGAATATCATCAACTTATCATCATGGATATGAACAAGCGATATTCAAGTAAGTCTAACGTTTTTAAAACGAATATTTTTGTCAGCCCTTAACCTAAAAGTAAAAGCAAAAGTAAACATTGTACTGTATATGAAGTAGAATATAATTATTTAATTTACATCAATATTTAACCTACAAATATGTAAATTGCAGTCTTGTCGGACGACTCGGCTACAATACCCCACAAAAAAAGCCTTTTGAAAATTAAACAAGACAGTACAGTATTTACGCTTTCCAGTAGCAGCAGACTGAGTACTGTTACAAAATTTCCCAGTTGCATGCATGCTAACCTTCAGGAGGTAAACACAAAGGTTGACTAATACATTATTGGAACAGAAACCACCGGTCTAGGACCCTCTAAGCGGGAAAAGTTGCATTCACAACCCTACATTAGAATCGTATCAGCTTGACAGAAGCAACTTATTTACAACATGTGTATGCCAAACTAAAATTATTAATGTTTCTGTTACAGAACTGCCACTTGATATTTTGGGCACACAACTGTTTTGACCTGCCCTTCAAATGTAGTGGGAGAGGATATGGGAGCTGTTGTTGGTTCACTATCATCAACTTTGTTGCATTGTAAACCTCATATGCATTTAAATGGCTCATAAATGATACTGTGTGCAGTGTATCAGTAATTAGTCAAATTTTTCCACATTTCTTTCAACCATACATATTTCTTTCAGGAATGCAAAACATGGCATTTCTTCCTCATTGTGGCCAACCCACAGCAAAAATCCAACTTTGTATTTGGTTCCGTGAATGAAAATCCATTTTGGGCTAAATGAGTAGAACTGGTTGTCAGGTATTATTCAGACTTTATTTCATGAGGGTAAACCCTTGACAGTAAGTGTGAACTACTGATAAAGTCGTGGCCCTCCTTACATAACTACAATTAAGCTAATACAATACTAAAACTTATAAAAACTCTAAAACTACTATGTTTACAAATAAAATAACCCACCACCCACCTAAGTAATTTCTAAACGCATGGCGGACTTCTGGTCCATTAAAATTTTAGTATACAAACTGTGTTTAAACATAGATATAGATTTCTGTTTGTGCAATGTAACATCGAGGGCGTTCCAATCTTTAATAGTTCTAACGGTGAAAATGCGCCCACTTTCGTACTGTATATTAACCCATTACCCACCAGTATTCTACCACTGGCGAGTAAAATCGTTTGGCGTTAGACGGAGTAAATATCAAAGTAGGGCGCATTGCTCGTTAATGGGTTAATAGTGCATTTGGGCACATTGCCAGGTAATAGTAACGGTAACTGGCAATCTGCCCAAATGCGTCTAACTTTAGTATTTACTCTGTCTAACACCAGACAATTTTACTTGTCAGTGGTACAATACCTGACTCGTCCCCAGTCGCTTCAGTAACGCGCGCGTTGAATTACCCAACGCGCGCTGATTGATGGGAATGTGACGGCGAGGGAAGCGACTGGGAAATCCTAATTCAAGATGGCGGACGTTATAATGGCGGACGCTGTTTATCGAAGAGCGAGAAAGGGACGAAATATTTTCAAGGCCGTTTCACGAGGCGTATCTGACGAATAAAGTTGTTTGTCCGATGGCTGAATGCCTGGAAAACTTTCGTTTTTTTAAAGAAAGTGGACTTGCGCATCATTTCCGCACTGTTCACAACCGACAGATGGTGCCGCAAGATACGAAGAATTCAGCTTTGGCCATGAAACGTATGTTTGGCGAAGAAACTTTAAGATTTATTAAATATATCTCTTTTTAAATTGACCACTCTCCTCTGTAGAGGCTTTGTGTTTTGTTTTGGATTTTTTCAAGTCCCACGCTCTGCCTCTCAACTATTCTGCCTGCAAACTTCGAAAAAAACCCAAATTAAAACACAAAGCCTCTACAGAAGAAAGTGTAAATCGACCGTAATGTTGGGGGCATGTTGACTTTACCATAATTCTTTGCAAGAAGAAAACTTATCTTAAGAAAATATTTGAAAATACAGCATCAAGGCCATAAAATTTGTAAGATATAATCACAGCTTTTATCAATGTTATGCACCAGTCAAAGTAAACCCCGACCCCCCACCCCGGGATATAGGTGGGGATTGGCTTTGAATACTGTACCAAAACAGACAAATGCCCCACAATATGGGACAAAATTTTCTAGCAAAAAACAAAAAATGCCCCACCCCCTGGGTGATAATTGTAAGTCGTGTGCATGAATTTATCTCCTGCATAATATCTCCCTGACAATCTCCGGGCTGCGCGCCGCATAAACCGTCCACATTTTAAAATATTAATATTTTGTTCCATTTGAAACTCAAAAGAACGATAAAAACATAATAATAATATAAACAAACAAATGTCGAGCTTTCCACAACAATAGATTCCATGGAAGGATGGACATATTATTAAACCGGTATTAACATATAGATTGAAAAGAAATTAAATTAATATATTTATAAAATTCTTCCCGATTTCATTTCCTTACGAGCATGTCATTTTGTCCTTTGCAAATCACATGGTATAAAATGATAGAACCTGGGGATTCCATTGGACAAAACTGTACAAAATGGCCGCAGACAATCCCCTAACAATCCCCATTATCTTCCCGGCATAATTCGGCAGAATGACAAAACCAACAAATTCCCGACATGGTTGGGACAGAATTCGATGACAAAAAGCCACTAAATCCCCACCAAGTCCCCTCTTTGCCCGGGGGGGGGTCTACTTTGACTGGTGCATTAATAAAATAAACTGTTCTTACAGTTCATATAACCAATTCAGGGTCACAAAGCATTATGGTAAAATTGACACCTGCCATCATTTTTATTATGGTGAATTTCAAACATACAGTTCAACTGGTCTATTTCAATTTTATTGTACTTTATCTAAGGAATATTAAAGCCTACACTACTGTATATATCACATATTTTGTAAATACTTTCAACATTGTTATGTTGCTATTTGGACACTGTAGAGTGTACACTGCTGAAACAATGTACCATATAACATATTTTAAAAATAATTTCAAATATTGTATTGCTATTTTTGCACAGCCACTGTGGACATCAGCTTCAGATGACAGGGGTAAATGAAATTAATCTTAATATGTCTATCTATCTATCTATCTATTTTTAGTATCACCAAATTAATAAATTCAATTGAGTGACAAAAATATCCATTCTATTAACAAATGCATGATGTCTGCTTTTGCTGTTGGATATTTCAATTATTTGTTCTTTCAACGGTCGAAAGTACATACAGTGTCAGTGAGGATTTATACTATTCAATATTTGAGATAAAACAGTAACACTGTTATCACTCGAGTCAAATTATATCCATTATTTCAGAATTATTTCATAGATGTTTTATGTAAACATAATTATGGACTTGATATTTTTTTGTGTGTGTGTTTTCAATTGATGCTACATATGTACTCAGGTGAAAATAATTTAATGTTTCTTGATCTGCTCTGAAAACACATTGGTATTGAAGGTACTAAACTTAGTTCTGAAATACCAAACACTTGAACAGACTTGGCCTCGTAGCTCAGTTGGCAGAACATTGGACAAGGTAGTTGTCCCACCGCATGACCATGCAAACTTTTCAGCCTGTCCGGTGAGGATATCCACTCAGAGTAAAAAAAAATCATTATGGAGAGTCCATACATAGTCATAGCAGATTAATTCAAGTTAAATTACATGTACATGCTCTATTTAACCACGGATAATAAAATAAATTTATTTTATTATCCATGATTTACCACAAAACAACCCTTCACAACTGTAAAAATTATTGCTACATTGAAATACAAGTGGGATGTGTGTACAGTAAAGGTTTTGTCTTTTAATCTGATTCACTTCCAATATTTTCTGTGGTGAATTCCGGTCCGTTCACACTGAATAAATCACATTTTTGAGTTATTTTTACTTCTTTATTTAAAACTAAATAATATCATAAAAGTTCTCGAACACACCACAAACACGATTTTTAACGTCACTCGTTACCAGTTCTCCTGTGAGCGATTAACAGAATATTAATAATATTAACTAATGATAATATCATCAGCGATTTTCTACACTCTCCCCCCATTAAAGTGTTTAAACTGTTACAGCTTTAATGTAAGTTTTCAGCTAGTCCTCTAACTCATTTAGCGAAACACCCTTGATCACGTTAATCGCTGCACTTTTTGCTTTCCTCTGTGGTCTTCTCTTCGACTCCACATCTTGCGACTGGTCGGCTACCACTTTATTCTCTATGTGATCTCTCTTCTTCGACGGCTCGTTATCCTTACATACTTTGATTTCTAGGTTGCAGACCAATTGTATTGGTCGTTCAACAACATACCCAGTCCCAGTCTTGATCTTGTATCCCCTCAGTACTCCATCTTTTCCTTGAATAGTATCAACAATCCGTCCAACTTGCCACTTTGATTTCGTTTTACTGTTGTCCGTAATCATAACTACCGATCCCTTCGAAGGCAACGTTTTGTCTTTACCGACAATCTTTCGGTGTCTTTCTTCCAGGGCATGGAGATACTCCGTCTGCCAACGCTTTCTTAGTTGCTGCCGACAATTTTTCAAAAAATTTATTCTTTTAGTTATCAGATCTTTCTCATCCAACGCCTCCAAGTCTTCCTCTAAGAAATGTGCTGATGTCCCATGAATCAAAAGATTAGGCGTGAGAATAGGATGTTCTATTTCTTCTTCTTGATAGCAGAGCGGTCGATTATTCATGAAACATTCAATATCAAGTAGGACTTCTTCTAGTTCTTCATATTTGAGTAGAGCCCGTCCTACCACTTTAGACAGACTAACTTCCATGATGCCGACCATTCTTTCGAAGAATCCGCCCCACCATGGGGCCCTCGCGAGATTGAAACTCCACTCGATTCGTTGTGTAGTCAGGTAGTTAAACAAGTTCTCATCCTGTATAAGCATATCAAGCCATTGATGTGCAGCCTTGAAGGTCAGGGCGTTGTCACTCACCAGTTTGTGCGGGGTTCCGCGTCTAGCCACAAACTCTTTCAAGGTTCTTTTGAATTCTTCAGCAGTCATACTTTTGCAAAGTTTAAGATGGACAGCTCTTGTTGTAGAACATGTAAATAACGTTATGTATGCTTTCTCTGTTTTCCTCTTGGGGGTTCGGTACAACAATGGGCCAGCAAAATCAACGCCAGTGACAGCAAAAGGGTGGGTCATCCTTGTTCTGAACTCTGGTAATGGTGCCGTTGTTGGTGGGTGGAGGGGCTTCACTCGGAATAGTTTGCATTTACTGCATTCGTGGATAACACTTTTCACTAACACTCTCAGTTGTGGTATCCAGAACTGTTCCCTCACCTTGGCCATGGTCGAAGACACTCCCCCGTGACCAATCTGTTCATGTATGTCACTGACAAGTATTCGATCAAGGCAACACCGCCTTGGAATAAAGGCTGGACGGTATCCAGGGATTCGACTGTTTACTCTCAAAACATCATCTTTATCTTTCTGTAAGTCTACGTTGGGAACCGCCGAGACATTCCTTTGAACATGACGCAACCACAATCTCTCAGCGTTCAGGATCTCTTCTGTCTTTAACAATCCGTTCCATTTTTCTCCCTTGGCGTTTCTCATAAATCTAATCATGTACGCTGTGACGCGTAATAGCTTCTTGTAGCTAAACTTTCTAAGCATTTCATCAGTCATCGCTTGATCTCGATCAATCTCTGTCATAGCCAGGGTTTTATGGGGGATTTC
>CACRXK020014591.1:0-12950 GCA_902702795.2 Paramuricea clavata
CCGAGATTTAATTTTATAAAACAGTTTTAATTTAATTTAAAAAAAACGATGAAAATTCTGTCTGTAGTATGGCTAATTCTGAGTTTTCCAATTTCATTGAACATTATTATTTGTTAAACATGCAGGTAAAGGTATTTGTTAAAGAGGTATAAACAAAGCGAACAGAGCGCAGTTTGTATAGTATGTCACAATCAGGACTCGTGACATTGAGGCGCGCAGAAGACACGGGACACACTGGCATTGAGTGACTCTATATCCATGAAGCCAAACTGTACTCAAACAATTTGATTCAAGTGTCAAACCAAAGAATAATGATGAAAGACATATATTTACATAATCAAGCTTCATTCAGTGTAGTGTAAGGTGATTTTATCTGTTAATATCAATAATTAGGTTTACTGATAAAGTATGCTCGATTTCGACACATTTTCAAATTTTACAAAGTTTGCGCGCTTGTCATTTTTGTCAAATGATAAAGCAGAAAGATATTATTGGCGATTTGTGTTGACTAATGTTAGTAGTTTATAGAAAAGTTAAAGATATGTGCCAATCAAGTGCCACGATTTTGAAATAAGCTTTCAAAGTTTATATATTTTGAGACTATATCCGTTATCCGTTCAGGGGGGTCAATAACTGCGCTGTTTTCTACTTTATACCAAAGAATAATTATCTAAGACATATCAACAACGAAAATAGAAGGATAAGTCTATATTTCTGAGGAAAAATTTTGAAATTTAGGTATGAATTTGATCTAAAAAATAGCGCTGAAAATATGTCGATATTTTGCCTTCATTCGGAGTTCAAGTTGGTTACCAGCCGATCGAACTTCAATCGCCCCCCAAAATAATTTAAAGGAAATTTGAGTAAAATGAAATCGATTTTAGTTGTTCCCAAGGATAGATCTTCAAAATACGAGAGAAATCTATTTTTGAGCCCCATATTGACCTGGAGGTTTTTACGGAGACAGCCTCTTAAGTTGTAAATGTACTCAGAACAGTAGATCAGTAGAGAACAGAATTGGGATTAGATTAATCGCTGGAAGTAGTTAGCATTGCATAATTTAAGTACTGCTACTAAATTCTAACCGAATTGCAAATTTCGACACGTTATAATGCCGTTTCCTGACCATCAGATTTCTGTCAAATCTTCCCCCAAAGTCCAGGAAATGGCATTTCAGAGACTCTAAATTCAAAAATTTTCCTGGGGGGCATGCCCCCGGACCCCCTAGACAAACCTCGCACCTGCGGCACTCGGCTCGTGCCTTCGGCCCTCGTTTATCAAGTGTAACATTATAGGGGCGCATATTGGTTGACAGCCCACTGGCCCCTCCAGAAAAATAGTACCCAGCACGCCACTGAAAACTAATGAAACATCCAGTATGATTAACAATTTAATATATTCTTCCCCCCTTCCAATGTTGATTAAGATGAGCAAGAGACCTACACATAGAGCTCTCTGCCATCGATGAACTATTGAACACAATTGTTTAGACTCTATGTCCAACATTGTGCAGGGGGAGGGGATTTTGTCTATTTTATTGATTTTTTATAGGTGTTTCATTAATTTTTTGCTAAGATTGTAGTTTTAAAATTAGTCTATAATGGGAATTGTCTATTAGGATTTCCTATTTTTACTGGAAGAATGGGATTTGGACTACTGCCAGGCAATGTGATTTTCACCAGTAATTTTCTACTGCAAGGAATGATAAGAAGATGACTAATAGTAAATAGTCATTAAGAATTGAACACAAGTGGAAATCACATGCATCACCATAACCATTTATGACGATCCTGAAAGGGGGGGAGGGCTTAATTAATCCCATTTCCCAACCATTTTTTTTTAAAAAAACCAAAGTTCCAAATGTGAAATTGAACCAAGACCCCAGGGCAGATATTTCATTTATATGTTGAATTTGGAACACAATTCAGTGACATTTTCTGCGTTCATTTGAACTCTTTAGAACTAGTTTTGCCAAGCCGAAGGTTCAAAGTCTAATTTAGTCTATCAATCAAGTCAGTAAAACTTCGAGGAAGGCCATTCCCTGGAGTGATTCCCATTTTACCCCTTTTGAGGTTAGGATCCTCTTACTGTATGTATCTAACGAAATGAAGCATCTCAAAAATGAAATCATCCAGACATCAAGGAAGTGTAAAATATATATTTCAGTTTTAAAAGTTTCCTTTATCTATAATTTCGGGCGGGTTGGAAGCGACTATTGAATATTGAATACTGGAATTCAAAGTAGTTTGAATATGAATATTTATGATAGGAGTACATGAATATTGAGGGTAGGAACATGAATATTTGAAACGATATCATTGAATGTATATTCGAGTGACCAGAGGCCGCGGAAGCATTTTGAAAGTGGAGGGGCGTTGGCCCAAAGGGGCACTTTTGCATATAACGTACCAAAATCAAACGATTTTATTTCGTTCACAGGCCGAACGAAAATTTTTGAAAATATGGAGTCTCTATATAACGTCGGAAATGCCCTTTACGGAATTACAAAGTCTTTACAACTGCAAAACAGTTTCTACAGAGTCTTTACTACGGCACTTTCTTTCCAGTAACTGAGAGGGCGTTCATTCAAGAAATACTTTTTTCGTTCTTTAAATGGGGCACTTTTAATAGCCCATAAAAAAGGGCACTTTTTTAACTTAACTCTTCCAGCTCAGGTATAATACATTGCCAAAATGTCTTTGATGATTTATAGTGATTTTGAATAATTTTAACTGATCAATATTGTTTTCTATAGTATCCCGAAGCCATGGGAGCCTTTTACAAGGCAGGGGCTAAGACTTTCATTAATACTCTGGCGGTGTTGGTCAAACAAAAATTGTTTACAAGTCCAACGTGCGAAAAAGAGTTTGTCGATGTTAATTGTCAGATGATGCGTGGTAGTATATGTTCTACAGATATGTCATTACGTTTGTTCGCCATCAGCCAACAGGATTGTACTGCTACTTACACAAAATGGTGAGTGACTTGTATAGGGAAAAAGCCCCTTCCCGTCCTTGAACTTGGAAAACAAATGATCAAGGCCTTGAAAGTCCTTGAATTTGGAAAAAAAAAATGCTTGAAAAGACCTTGAATTCTTCTTGGCAGTTTTTTCTTTACTTAGTTTTTGATTATTTTCTGAAATTTTGTGACATTAGAAAACGCACAGACGCAGTACTGATTTTATTGAATTGATTTTGTTCATGTCTTACAAGCCTGTTTAAAATTCATCAAAGTTGCAATTTAAACTATTTTGAATTAACAGTTTATTATAAACACCATGTATATGACTTTTACTGATTTCTCATGCCTTTTCGACCAGTGCAAGCATATTTTTATTTCTTGTAATAGCCTCATAATGTTGAAAATAGCATTTTACCAACACTAACATTTTTCCGGGGGAGCATTGCTCGCGGGCCCTTAAAACCGCCAACTATACGCAAGCTATTGAATTTCCGTTCCATACATCTCCACTTTGGTGACGGATAGAGTATACTTATGAGAAGTCACTTTGCGACATCAGGTCACCCTTGTCCTTGATGGCATGTCTGAACGATGGTGGTTTTGACTATAATGTGCTCCGAAAAAATTAGATTCATTTACATCAACGAGAAAAACGAATAGACCTGATAACTCTATCCTCCGCAGAGGCTTACATGTTTTTCATCACTCCCCGTGCGCTCACCTTTATTCAGAGATAACTTCTTGTTAAAGTTAAAACTTCTTGGAAAAGTTATTTGTATATATTATGTGGCTGGTGTTGCAGTAGTCGCGTGTAAACTAACAAACGTCATATTTGGTGTCTTATATTCTTTCGGCTGTCTCATAAGATGGCAATCATGTATTCTTATCTGGTGTTAATGAGAATTATGATGAAAAATTATTAACTATTTTTTAGTATATCAAGCAGAATTCCTGAAGTTCAAAACTACTTCCTGGAATCGTGCAAGTTATTTCCGGATGCCAAGACTGCCGAAAGAGTTCCCCTTCCCTCTGTTGCTTTTAGCAATGCAATTTACAATTAAAAGTATTTACCAAGTCTTCAATAAGAAGAATGCATCTGTCTTTTGGTATGTCATTACATCTATCCACAAGACTAAGCAGAACACATTTTACCACCGTTTTTACCGTTTAGCATTCTATACTGTAATAAAAACAATTCATCTGTAATTCTGTGAGAATTTTAGATTCTGTATGAGATTATGGATTATAATTTGGGAAAATAAGATAAAGTCGTAAATTTTAATGTCTAAATTTGTATTATACTACTATTATAAGAATATATGTTATAAAATTAACAAGAATATATTACCGAAATCAGTAGTGTCTTTTTCGGAAGTTGAATACACTGTGTTATTTTACTTTAATATTAGTAACTTTATTGAGTTTGACAAATTGCCAATGGCTCTTTTCCATAAAAAAATCTTCAGAATTAAACTCATTTTTGCTTGTGTCGCTTCCAACCACTCCTATTAGGCTGTCTTGATATGAACTTGTGGCATGGTCAAAGCTCACTGACTTCACTTTCCACGCTGCATTCCTTCACCGTGACGTCATAAAACACTATGAACGTTTCTACTGGCTTCAGACTGTAAAGACACTCTACTGATTTCGGTAATATATGTAATAAAGATATCAAAGTTCGAAGTGTTATACAGCAGTTTTTTTTAAAATTCATCTTGTTCTTTACATACATTCCCTTCTTCCGTTCATGCAGATCACTTATAAATCCCGTCGCTGACTGCTAAAAGTACAAATGTACGTCCCCATATGAAAAGAACCAGTTGGAATTTCAATATGAAAAGATCCAGTTGGAATTCCAATTGGAATCGCAATACCAATTGGAATTTGGCCAATGTAAACAAGCAAGTAAACTCTTAGTTAGAAATTTAGTACATCCTGACGTTCACCCCACACCTCGAAGACTCGTCGAACTCTAACCCCCTAACCGGGGCATTGGTCCCTCACCCTAACAGGTAGATGACTATATAACTACTCGATCGGTTGATAAGATACTACTCGATCGTCTACGATAAAATATTTTGAAGAGGAGACCGTTCATTTTTTTATACCCATGCACTCTATTTGCCCAACATCAGATAACTGAAGTAAACAATTAATAATTTTACCCATCCATCATTCTTGCACAAACATTATATTAAATAAATACCTTTATTTAGTATTGAATAACAAGAACAAAAATATGTCCATTATGCTCTGTAATTCAATGAAGTCCTATAAATTTGTCAATAAACAAAGATGAAAGAATTAAATCCAATTCGCGTTTCTTAACCAGGCTTCTCTAATTAAACGCTGTTTCGTTCTGATGAAGACACTGATAAGTAGGAGGGGAAGAGGGGTTGCAATTGCGGAACTTGGTCATTTTCACTAAGAAATTTACCTCTTCAGTGGGTGAAAAGTATGTTTTCAAACATGGGGCATTGTTTTAAACTATATTACACAGACGTCCCAAATATAACTGTACTCATCCACTCAACGTAACGTAGTAAATGGAACATGCATGACCTTAAATTGTGAATACTAGCATCAACCCATTTTGAATTCATGCACTTAGCGTTGCGTATTATATAGGTACAACAACGAGCAAATGTGCTAAGGAGCTTCAAGCAGAAGAGATGTACGTCGGTTCTGTTCCTTTTCAAAGTTAATTTTGAATTTAAATTGGTAACAATAGAAAGTGAAAAATAACATTTTGGACGGAATTTATTAATACTAAAATAATGAATTTCAAATTATATTCGGTGCGGTGTGAAGGATATACAATTATCTGAAAATATAAGCAGAACTTTTGGTGTGGTTGGAGTGGGATGAGGAAAGTAGAAGATAGCTGCATGTCGGAGTCAGTACATGGGCTTGTAGAACACAGTTAAGAATGATACACTGCCCAAACTGGTCTCGCTGATCTCAATCGGTGGATCGTCTAGTTCAGGTAAACATGCCATCATAAAAGGAAAATTGTACAATTATTTGTTGATCCAGTTGGGTCAGACTTTTTTATTTTTAGCATTATTAATTTCGCAAGGCCAAGAAAGTGCAACAAAAAGTAAATTTGCTGGCTGTGGGAATAAAGTTAGCTGTTAGCTTTCCCTAAATAAATTGAAACTTCGAGTGTAATACTAATAGTTTGTCTAGTTTTCGACACTCAACATTTTCATGAGATCTGTACTGTATTACTATTTAAAAAGTACTGTATGTTTATTACAAATGATTTTCTTATCATCATCAATGTTTCGATTAAAAATGTCCATGTCGTTGCATTCATTGATCAGATGAAACTAAATTAAGTTCAGATTATTCAACTCTAAGTCTAAGATTACAACATTCAGCACTAGGAACAGTTACAGAATTTTGCTTATACTAGTACAAAATACTGCTGCTCGATATATATGCACCATGTGGCATGCATCTCTTTTATATTAATTCACTTACAAACACTAACATTTAATAATTACAATATTTACGATGCTTGTGCCACTCTTAATTTTATTACTATTAAACTATATGGAAGTCTCGACTACTGTACCGAAGATAACTTGGTTTGTCACGTGTTACTGAATTTTAAGAGAAATCACGACATTTTGTAGTTTTTAGTTTATGAATATGGTACACAGAAAAACCGCACGATATATACGATTGATTTTTCTCAAAAAAATTATTTGTCAAATATAAGTACATTTTATACGCCATGATATCTTGTGGTATACACCTAGCTGATAATAAACTAAATACATATGTATATGTACATATTATGGTTATATATGCACAATTTAATAGACCTTTCTTATAATGGCGTCAAACGCGGAAAAACACTTAATGTTATATCCTAAGGGACAATTTTAGCGACAATTCGCCGAACGCAAATGTTTTTATGAAATTTATTGGCTCGCCAACGACTTGCATTGTCCTGTGGGACATCGCATAAATTGGTTTTCCGCGTTTGACGTCATTATAAGAAATTAAGATTTTTAGCTTAGTTCAGACTATTTCATCAATGTCCTCAGTAATTTCTCTCCTACTAGCGGATGCAAATTATTTTATTGATCTCATTTTATTGACAAAAAATTCAAATTCACATATGATTTTAAATGTGAAAAGTTCACATAATTATATTATTTTTGACTGAATGTAAAAAATTCGCAATGTACATTTTTACACACAAACCTTTATTTACATATTTATTTATATGAAAGACTTTTTTTAATTTCATTCTAATTTTTGTTTCATATGTGAAATATGTGGAGTTTTTCATAAGGGAAGTGGCACGATTTAAAAAAATATAAAAATGGGGCTTCTTGAAAGAGAACCCAAATATAATAATGAATTCCAAGACCTATAAGGAGAGGAATACCAGCAACACTGTTTGCGTAGCCCGAGTATCAGTATTTTACAAATAGAGTGTGACACAAACCTTAGCCTGGTCGCTCTCCACCCACAGTGAAGGTTATATTTAGTATCCAATCAAAATGTTCCAAGGGAACATACAACAATAACAACAATCTAATTATAGCACTAAACCAATCAAAAGCCAGATTAAAATTTTTTGTCTGATAGACCAACTGGTTGAAAAGCTGGATTTTAATTTTAGAGCCAGACAGGGATTTGTGTCAGGCTCTCTTTTCCCTTCCATCCACCCGCAATAAGGAAGGAAAAATATGGCCTGATACTCAGGCTAGTGTCAACAAGACTTAATTAATTACTCTTGCATCTATTTTTTACGATTGATGCCTTCCACAATAATGACTCCATCTTAAGTGGTAATGCATAGTATAGGCTATAGAGCACCCACCCATGGCCAGGCAGGTGAATAAGGGAATTTGTTAAGTGTCAATCAAAATTTTAACACGTAATTACTAATTATACCACTTTGGTTATCAATTAAAATTTGCATAATGTTCCTACCTCCTCTGCAGGTCATGTAGATAATGTTCAGAACGAACATACTTTAACCTCTTTAAGGTTACAGAACACCTTTGAGTGTTAATTTTGCCTAAATTTTTTTTATTGGTTTCCATGAAAGCATTTGACTAGTTCTACTATCTGACCAAGTTTGAACGAAAAATGTTGAAAACTCGCAGAGTAATTTAATTAAATACATTTCGCTACAATAAGAAAGAGATTGAAAATGTAATATTCAAATTCAACTTTCTCCCGAAATATTTTACGGTAATACTGATTTTCAAACGAGTTGTGCTCCTGCGGGTTTTAACCAATTTTTCTCAAATTTTCACAGGACATAGCTAAAGACGTCAATTTCAAAATTGTGTTCGGCTTTTTTTAAATTTTGTATATTTTTATAATAAAGAGCAATTCACTCAAACAATTCAGAAATATATTGCAGTCGTCAAAGAAATCGCCATATCAGCGGAATGACGAAATAAACAAAAATTTCCAAACACAATTTTTTAGAACAACTATTTTACTGTATAAAAATGATATTTTCATAAATATAACTTAAAACCAGCAGGAGCACAACTCAAAAGCGTAACGGTACCGCGATTTAAGATTTTCCTGAATAATTCTTACATTATTTTATTGTTTGTTATTTTTACAACTTTACCAAATTTTGCATGCACTGGCGAACATTTGGTGAAAATTTGATTAAAAGCGGACTGATATTGAGCCGCAGTAGCAGTTTTCCGCAAAACGCCAAAAAGGGTGTCCTGTAACCTTAAAAGCCACCGCGCATTTTCTTTTCAGTATTTTCAAAAACTAATAATATTTAAAGCTCGTTTAGGCAAAGTTCACCTAAAACGCAAAGTTTAAACTATCAAAGTCCCTTTTTCAAACGATTGTGTGAAGTGTTAATTTTATCAGTTTATCATGCAGAAATAACCTTTTTTTCAAATATTGGTTAGAAACGCACGTCGGGCCATATCATTATCGCAGAAACATCCAAAGTGTAATCCAGATTCCAGGCTTAACGTTCAGTTAATCCAATACTACAAAATATCAGACCAATTAAATGCATTGCGTATTCAAGATGGCATCGATATTGCTGAGGTGTGGTAAAAATAGACTTAATTCATTAGAAACGTCCGTGCAATAAGTAATATAATGTCAACTCTATATTGCTTGGCAATATTATATTATTTATTATAAGATTATTTATATGGATTAAATAGAATATCCTCTTTCTGTATTGCTCTTATTTAGCATCCAAAATTGGTAAAATATGGAATAAAGGCTACCTAGTTTCGTTAACGTAACCTTAAAATGAGCGTAACTGTTTTTTCTACTTATAAAGGGTACGTTGTTTCGTTTACAAAATGCAAGATCATGGCGTATAAAATACCTTAACGTTTTCAAGGACCTGTTTACATGCACCAAAAGCAACCAACTTCAGCAATATATCCATTACGTAGCCATTAAAAAGCTGACTTTGACGTTGTTTTGTAAGAAAAATCTTTAAGAGAACTGGCATTCCTTCGTTAATCATCGGAGAACGATCGTTTTTTTCTGGCGAATTTTTAAAATCAAAAATTGCAAAGCTTCAACTTAGGGGTTCCCAACGGCCTTTTACAGAAATTGCGTCTTTTGTACACAATACTCAACGAATTAAATTTAAATATTTAACCTCATTCATTCAGTTATGACAAATTTTGGGATGCAAACAGGTCTTCACTCTTCAATACTTTTCCCGTCCGGTATAAATTAGGTTTATGGAAAAACAGTAAATAGTACTGCATGCAGATTCTTCCTGTGACAGGCCTCCATGCACGTTCACTTTTTCAAATCATTAAAAGTTGCACAAGGATTGAAATAATACCCCCGATACTTAATGCATCTTCCAGAGATTAATTAGATATCCTTATGTAATTATTTCATGTTGTGTGCCTATCAGGATGAATGATTTACAACATTTCAAGACAATTTTGACGAATGTTAATGTTCTGAACAACTGCAATACATATTACTAATAATACCTCTAAATGTTGCTTAACCAGTTTCAAGTAACCCAACATTATGATGCTTTTACAGACTGCCCAATCTTTCAGTTTGTATACATAACTGATCAACCCACTTATTCGAATCCAAATTGCAACCCATTTCTAACCCTTCTAGTATTGGTTATATCCTAGCCTAAATTTAAGACCTAAGCAGCTTTTGTAAAATTGACAGTATTTAGCTCTGATAAAGAATAAGTCCCGCATTTGGCATGATTTAATTTATACAGTTGGATTGCCTGTGTCACGATATTTGAATGTTTTGTCTGTTCATCACTCACTGGTTGTTGTCTACTGATAACGTCAACATAAGTTAAGGTAATTTTCAATATTGTGAATTTTGAAATACCTTAAATCATTCTTTAGAAGCAAGAGGAGGGCTCCCCGTGAAGTGAGATAAAACATACATTCATTCTTCCATACATCAAAAAATAACTTGATTGCAATGATTTCACCATCCGAGACTTTAACAAGGTATATCCACAAGTCCACAAGAATAACAAAAAAGCCACGGGGTGAATAAATCACCTCACGTAAATCTCCTTCGATATCAATTCCGTCTTCGTCTTGCATTTCATTTGCGAAATCAATGACACATAGTGAAAAACTGGGGTTGGAACTAAAGGAGAAGAGAGTCATGGGGTTATCATTCACACACAGACAATGCCGAGAATTTTGTATGCCAGCTAAGAAGAACCAAGATTGTGCGAGAAGCATAAAAAGACCATCAACGTCATCAATATAACTGAACTTATATTTTGACGATGAAATCAATTCCCATCTGTTCTCAGATGCCACTTCCCATAGTTGATAATCTGAAAGTGATAAACAATATAAAAAAACAGCACACCCATCTGAACTCACTGCAGCAGATGAGGCAAGAAAATGAGTATCAGGTATTTGTTGAGGACAGAGCTTTTCATTACAAATTTTCAAAATGGAAGTCTCCATATTATGGTTAACGACAAGAACACCATCAGAAAATTCAAGGACACTGTCAAAATTGATGCTACACTCCTCCATATTATTTCCCAAGACATTTGAGTTAGAAGAGTCATAAGGAAACTTTACAACAACATCTTCACATACTACCCAAAGATACAACTCTGACCACCAACAAGCTACCGGTGACTGTTTCAGTTCAACAGTTTGCAATGATTTCCCATTATCGACACTATAGATACCCAAAATATAATTTTCGTAACAGCGTACCACATACAAATTGTCAGCGGATACGGTAGAGCATTGAACCGCAGCGCTGTTGACAAATGGAGCAACAGAAGGTTCTACAGGATTACTTTCGAATGACAGAAGGATGACTTGATTATCACCAAAACAAATAAGGAAATTTGTCCCATCTAATTTTGACCACCATTTAATACGAGAACTGAATCCACATGGTAAACAACCAATCCGAAACGTGTCGACAACTTCCTGTTTTATAAAGTCATAGACTATCCAAGGAAAGGAAGTTGAAAAAAGTACGCACTTTCTGCCTTTCCATGTAAATGGCTTTGAACAATTTTTATTAATTGTCACAACTATTTCGCCATTTGGTAAGTGGAAATGACGAGTTGCAATATTCTCAGAATCAGAAAACAATGAGGGACTTGAAATAATTTGAATGTTATCATTATATGTTATTAAGCAGGGGTCATAACAAATGTTGTTAATATCTTGCTTTTCCAACGTTGTAGAATCCCAAAAAGCAAATTTACCAGGAAGTCCGCCAAGTCCAAGAATATATCGGTTACCTTTAATAAAGCAATAATCATCTGCGTGACACGGTTGTGTTTGAACTTCTTTTAATATAACTTTCTTTCTTACATCCCACACTTTAATAAAGTCTTCTTCGAATGTAACAAGTTTCGTTCCACATGAAGAAAACGAACAGGAACGAATACTATCAGGCCCATGTGGGATAAAGGGTACTTCCTTTTGTTCTCGAATACAGATAGAAGACCTGACTGAATTGGATAAGAAATAAGAGGAATCTGGAGAAAATGTAAGAAATCTGGAAGACTGTTCCGTCCAATTCACTTTCAATTCAAAGATAAATATCAAACATGGCAATTTAAAGACTTTAATTCTCTGTCCATGTAAGCACACAAGCAGCTTGTAGTCTGGTGATGATACGATATCTGAACAGTCTAACTCTTCTTCGAAAACGGTATTAGAAACAATTCTGTAATTGGTATTGTTTGCATTTGCAACTTCTTCCATCCAAATCCACTTTGCTTCATCTAGGATATCTCTAGCTGCACTTTTACAACCAATGCTATTTTGCACAAAATTGAAATACCCGTTGGCAATAGATTGCAAGTAAAGGCGACATTTTTCATCATTATCCGTGCACAAATTTATAACGATACCAAAGACACTACCACCTTCCTTGAGAAAATGTATAAGGATATTATAGTGTTGAAAAATCCTCCAGTAATGATGATCCGAAAGTTTAAACCTATACATCTTAAGAATATGGCAAAAATCAACTTTAAGAAAGCCAAGAAATTTCAGCTTGAGGAAATTTAACTTAACGTTCACCAACCAGTGAAAATCGTCCGTGTCACCATCGTTCACCAAATACCCCGCACCATTACGCAAAGCAAACTCTTGTTCGGCACAAAATTTAAAACCAGACACAGATTTAAGCGAATCTATATCACTATATATGCTCTTACAAGCGCACCATAAACGTCTAGTGCCGTCACCAACATCTGCTAGAAATGCATGTTCCTCATACTCTCTTAATTCAAACGATTGAAATTTCAATCTATTCGATTGAATTTTCAATCTTTTTCAGACTGTTCTTAGGGACCAAACGTTTACGATTGAAAATCACTCTTTTACACGACTGAAAATATAATCAATGTAAATCGATTTATTTTTCAATCGATTTTCAATCTTTCTTCGACTGAAATGTGGAGAAAATCGAAAGTCACACTTTGTTACGATTGAAAATTTTTCACTCTAAAAGAATGATTAAAT
>CACRXK020014593.1:0-12947 GCA_902702795.2 Paramuricea clavata
CTAGGCATCATAGGCAAGAAGAACAAAATCCATCACCACAGCTATAGACTAAGTTTTGATCTAGGCATCATAGGCAAGAAGAACAAAATCCATCACCACAGCTATAGACTAAGTTTTGATCTAGGCATCATAGGCAAGAAGAACAAAATCCATCACCACAGCTATAGACTAAGTTTTGATCTAGGCATCATAGGCAAGAAGAACAAAATCCATCACCACAGCTATAGACTAAGTTTTGATCTAGGCATCATAGGCAAGAAGAACAAAATCCATCACCACAGCTATAGACTAAGTTTTGATCTAGGCATCATAGGCAAGAAGAACAAAATCCATCACCACAGCTATAGACTAAGTTTTGATCTAGGCATCATAGGCAAGAAGAACAAAATCCATCACCACAGCTATAGACTAAGTTTTGATCTAGGCATCATAGGCAAGAAGAACAAAATCCATCACCACAGCTATAGACTAAGTTTTGATCTAGGCATCATAGGCAAGAAGAAACAAAATCCATCACCACAGCTATAGACTAAGTTTTGATCTAGGCATCATAGGCAAGAAGAACAAAATCCATCACCACAGCTATAGACTAAGTTTTGATCTAGGCATCATAGGCAAGAAGAACAAAATCCATCACCACAGCTATAGACCGCAGAGCATGTTAAAATTAGTAAAATTGCAACTGAGATGAGTTGCGAAATGTTGTAAAATGAGGAAAATATAGCCCTACGTAATTTGCAAATTTTGTATTAATTATGTATTACGCACATGAAAGTGCACCACTTTCGGCCTAGCCCAAATGTGGTGCATTTTCCCGCGCGTATAATACAAATTAATACAAAATTTGCAAATTTCGCAGAGCTATATTTTCCAGAATTTACAACATTTCGCTGCCAAACTTTGCAATTTTACTAATTTTATAGTTGATTTCATATAACTTTTTCGTGAATGTTGCGAACTTCGTTGTGAAGTAGCTATGTAAGCTGTGTCGCTGGCCTGAAAAATAACTCTTTTAACGCGATCAAGATATTTAAAAAAAAAGTAAGCGAAGCCAACGTAACGGCAAAGACAACGCTAAATATATAAATATATAAATAAATAAATATAAATAAATGAAATATTGTCGAATGGTTGCAGGTAGAAGACTTAAGAAAGAATCAATCTTAAGTAACCTTAAACTATAAGAATACATGTTCAGATCAAAGACAAAGATCAGTCCCAAAGTATAAAATATGCTCTGTATAAACTTACCATGCACGAAGTGGAGAAATAGAATTTCGACGTATATAGAAGCCCTCTTTCCAATAATATTCGCTTATCGCACAGTATAACACCAACTGATGTAATAGTTCAAATGTAATGATAAGTTATCTCTTGAATTTCAGCTCAGAAACTGTGTCGGAAATTTAAATGCTGATCCATTACATATAGATTACCGTTTTACATCGTTGTATTTAAAACATTTTGATGGCATGTAACCAATTATTTCTCATGCCAGAGACATATAGCCCAAAGACTTTAACGTCCTTGTCATTTTATAGAGATAGATCCGGAACAAAGGATATTAGAAGAAATTATCTGTACTTTCGCAAAGTTGTAGACAAGATATGTTGTTTACGTCCAACACGCATAAGATTGCATAACTCAAAATGATTCGAGCAAAACCGGTCTTTTGTTAAAAGAAAGAATGGTTAATAGAAACACACCTTTTGAGTGACATAATCGTGTCTCGTCATCGATCCGTGTCGTTGAACAATGAAGAAATTTGCTGCATGTGAACTTAGTGAAGATAAAATAGCATTTTGTGAAAAAACTGCGGGTCTGCGGGTCTACGGAGTGGGAACTTTTCGGATTTGAACTCAGCGTGTTCGAAAGTGTTAGTTCCCGTAAAAGTATTTCAGTTCTGAGACATGCTTAATGAAAATCGTTTTCTAGGCACTTTCGAGGTCAGAACACACGGACTATTTCTTCACTTTACATGACATGAAGATGAAATTTATTGGACACATTGGCAATGCTCTCCTGAACATTGCCATCAATGCTCTCCTGAACATTGCCATTTGCTACTTTTGCGCTGAAAGTCCGCTACCATGGCAACAGCGTGCTTAGGGTAATTAGTACAGTATAGGTAATCGCATGGGGCCGAGTAAAATTAAGGTTTAAAGGGATACGGCAATATATTTTTTTATTATTTCATTTTAAAGAACTTTTAAAATTATATGTTAATCTCCTTTACCGATTTTGCGGCGTAACTTTATTATTTCTTGAAATATTTTGACTTAAAATAATTTTCTGTCCGCCATCTTGGATGAATTTTTATCTCATTTTCGGTGATTTTAGTGACGTCAAAAGCAGGGTTAGCCATATAAAACTACATCTAAATGACCAAATAACATTAAGTCTTATTTGAAAAGTCGTCAGACAGTTTTTTATTTTAAATAGTTACTGAAGTATATGATTTGGGCTCATGATATCCAATTGCTCTATGCATAAAATTCTTGCGTGACCCTGCTTATGATGTCACATGCATATCCGCTAAAATCCAAGATGGCGGAAAGCTCGCTGATTTGTGATTTTTTCTGCTCAAATATCTCAAGAAATAATAAAGTTACGCAAAATCGGTAAAAGAGATTAACATATAATTTTAAAAGTTCTTCCAAATGAAATAATAAAAATATATATTGCTGTATCCCTTTAATTTCACGCGTATTTTCAAAGTTTCACAAATTGCCCGAGTCGCGAAGCAACGAAGGCAATTTGTGAAACTTTGAAAACACAAGTGAAATTAAATCTTAATTTTACGAGGAACTATGCGATTACTTGTTAATCATAGAGGGCAAAATTTATTCGTAAGTTAATTGTGAACTTGTCAAGTTCTTGAACCTCGTATGTCTCCATGTCTTCGCCTTTTCCCCGATGTTTCGTAGTGCTGCCCTGGCTGTCAATTTCTTAAATACTCCAACCAATAAATTTGTACTTTTTCTAGTGTTCAAGTTTTCACTAGAAGTTTTTAATTCTTCAATAACATCATTACCGCGACGACAAAGCGAGAAGCCATTGTTTTTATTGCTATTTAAAACAAGAAACTTCCCGCGCTTGCGTCTCAGCCAATCAGGTACAAGTAATTTTGCCCTGAAAAAAATGCCCTCCTCATTAGCCAATCATATTTGAGTAATTTTGCCCGCTATATGATTAAGCTCAAAATTTGTCTTACACTAATGACCCTGACACCACAGTATAGGGAGACAACCAGTAGGGCCACTTAGGGGAGAGAAAAGTGGCAATTATTTAAGCTAGGTTCCAGGTGTTTTACGCGGCCAAAATCATTATTCTGTAGTACAATTTTACAGTGGACTGCTGCCGTTTACTGGCTGCCAATATGTAAATTAGGTTGGCAGCCAGTAAACAATGTAGACACTTTTTTACGCTGAGTGGCCCTACTGTACTTTTCCTATACTGTGCTGACACGAATCCTTTAAAGCTCGACATACCACTGTTAAATAATTCAACATTCTACCATCAACAAGATTATCACGAAATGAATCTTTATACTGGAGAAGACCAATATCCTCAAGCCAGTCTATAAACAGATAACGTAGGGTCAGCATGGGAATGTCATTATATTTAATAAACGTTTTATAATGATTGTTAAGCAAAGAACACAAAGCAAGCAGAAGGAGATGAACAACGAGAGCGAGTGTTTCACCGGGATATCCAAACACAAGAAAACAATGTATGAGAACACGAGCGCTAAGCGCGAGTGTTTTCATACATTGTTTTCGAGTGTTTGGATATCCCGGTGAGACACGAGCTAGCTCGAGTTGTTTATATGGCTTCTCAAATGAATCGAGACGTAACAGAATGTTTTCGTTTGCTGATTTGAATAGAATTCTTAACCAAGCATCACGTAATTAGGAATTCTATTCAAGTAATTTTGCATGCGTAATTAAGATATTTGATGAAAACACTAGTGACTTTCATCAAGTATCCATTTGGATACTTGTGATCAAATAGGTGATTATCATTGGCTGAATTACTCATGAATTATTAATGAATTTGAGAAGTTTAATTACTAGAATAATGCAAACAGTACTGCCTACTGGTTAAAATTAATTATCGGAAACGTAACATTATACTGTCCTCTCATAACCGATTCGACTAAGCTCTGATAATAGGGAACTTAAGCAGCGACATTTTTGTCAACACGGACGTCAGGTTGCCAAGGGAAATTAACAACTGTATTTGTATCAATTTGTGGCATATATATATATATATATATATATATATATATATATATATATATATATATATATATATATATATATATATATATATATATATATATATGACAAAACATAAGATTTTTGCTTGTTTAACGAGCGCTATGAGGCAAAATGCAGCGAAAATCAGTTATACCAATTTTAGGGCGACGTGCATGTTGAAACTTTTGATAGAGAAGAATATCATACCAGCAACGCTTATAGACAATCCGACGTTGCACGCCATCATACTGACGCAAATCATACTATACTTGTTACCGCGGTTCAGTCCCAGAGACAAAAAAACCGAAAATGGTGCAGTGAGAAAGATCGCCATATATAACGTTCCCCGAGTGGGCTAGTAGTGATGCGATATATAGAAAACAAGAAATACAAACCCAAGACCCAGTTGTTATCCAATTGTTCCATCACATCTTCTTGTTCCTCAGTGACTGCCTAAAATGTACAAATTCACTTCAATCAACGCCTAGATATTGTATCATACAAACAGATTAACTTCATAAAGTAATTGATCCCTCGACTAGTCTTAATAGAGAAACTGTTGCAAGAGTGTAAGATCTACAATGCCACAGCTTGGCGACGCGCCTTTAAAGCACGGAAACACTTCATGCATTCTTCAGATAATTTGTCGTCCCCAAACTATCCTCAACATCGTTTGCACTCTTAACACAAAGTTAAATTGTTATCTTTTTTGTTGTAGTGTTGAACTCAGGCGTGCAAGTACTGGCCCGCTAAAGGTCGCGGGTTCAATCCCCTCCACGGTCAAGCAACTTTTCAGATTGCTTGGTGTGGAGACACTCAGAGCTTTTCGTCATTTTGCGACGTAAATGATTCTTGAAGTTGACCTTATCGTAACCAACTGCATCGTTTCAGCCAAACTTAACTATTTGAAAGGTAACCAATTAGAACAAGCTCATGCAATTTAAACATTTACACGCGTCGCCTAGTTGGCTGCGTTGTAGATACAGTAGTAAAGTCTCTGTTACAGAGTCTCTGTTACTGTAGTATATAGGGCAAAGAATTATTATTGAGGCCAGACTTTTCCGCAGTTTGTCTTGTTTGAGAGAAGGCTGGCGCTTCATACCTGCAGTGCTAGATGAAGTTTCTTTCGATGCAACATTTTTTTCATTCCCAGGACTTTCTCAAGATCTGCTGACGTAATTTTCACCAGATCATCACCAGACGTTACATGGTTTGAACAAACATCAGTATATTGTCCTAAACCTTCATCTTCTAACCAGCTCACAACCATATCTGTACTCCACGAGGAGAAGGGAACATCTGAATGAAGCCTAGACACAATGTTAAGTTTATTTTTAGTGTGCGGGCACATCGCCAAATATTGGGGGGAGGGGGAGGAGAATTAGGTTGTCCACATTATGTTTGTTGCCTTAAATTCATGCAATATATAACTTCATTTATAGAAACAAGCTTTCGTTGGTAGGGATGAAACTACGTGAAAAAGGAGAATTTCGACGTTTCGAGCGAAGGCCCTTCGTCTGCAGTTACTCGCTATAGTAACTCCAGACGAAAAGCCTTCGCTCAAAGCATCAAAATTATCCTTATTTTGTTCAGGTCGCTACTAACGAAAGCTTGTTTATATTATTGGCACTACCTACATACACTGGCACACACAGTTGACCAAAAACCCCAAAAAAAACCACACCAAAAACACTTCATTTCTACCCTACTGTACCAATGCTTTTATTGTGGAACAAATTTTGTTACAGCTTTGTTACACATTTGTTCAGCTATTCTTCAAAGACGCTCCCTCTTCCCAGTGCCCGACACTGTCTTCCAACGCGCAAAAATAATATAATAAATACAAATCAAATATACTGAAGTCATTTCTATAACTTACTTTCTTTTTCCTGTGTTATCACCTTTCATGTCAGATTCTAATCCTTGCGAATTTGAACGACGCAATCTACAAAAACAGGTTTGTGAGAATATTGGAAACTTGTTTGAACCGATATTACGAAGATAACAACATATTCACAAGGACAATATGACAATATCATTATGTAACAGTTGTGAGAATACTTTGAGAGCAATGGTTCTGTACCCACTCTTCCAAATATCCATGATCCACAGATTAATGTTGCTACGACCATAATAAAAGGGTCAATAAATCTATCATATTAATGACCTTAGCAATCGGGACCTCGCCTTTAAAGCTTGTTTAAAATTAAATAATAACGCCAAAACTGTTAAACAGCATTTATACAAACCAAACGGCACTTATCGAGAGAGAAAAACACTTACTTCCCAAAAACTTTGCCCACTATATTTTTCTTTTTCCCTTTCTCGTGATGGTCATCAGCACTCTGAAAAATAGAACTTTTATTATTTTTAAAAGAAGCAAGTAAAACATCTACGTTGAAACGTTTACGTTTACCTTACAAGCATATTGACTGGAGGGCTAATTTACTCACTGCCCAAAAGAGTATAAAAATATTGCGTGCTTTGAAAACATCTATATCATCACGAAAACTATACCATCATTGCTCTTGGAACAAAAAAGATGATAACCATCGGGTTAAAAATACGTTTGTTTAATGATCGCGTTGAGCTGATGTAGGTAAGTATCTACAATTGCGTGCAAAAATTATTGAGACAAGCAGTTTATTGGCCCCCTTCATCCTGTAACAAGCTAGTGGTTCGTGCCCCTCCTCCCCCGTGCAATGTTGTTAAAGCGATTTTGAGGCAAGGGGTTGTTATCTAATAACAGTAGCGTAGCCAGCCCGACGACTGTGATTTTATTTATTGTTTATTTTCGGTGGGGAAATTTAGCAAAAACCATTATTGAGTGATTACTAATGATTATATATATCAGAAACATTACATCATTCCTTTATACCAGAAAAAACAAAACAATGTGGTACCATACCTTATTTTGAGATTTTTCAGGTGAAGCTTGTTCACCTGGAGCTGCAAGGCAATGCACATGTCGTTAGTAAATCAACCATTTCCATGCAGTGTATTTTCATTCGTGAAATGCATGTATACGAGTGAATTTACAGAAAACTACTGGATGACAGTGAGAAAGAAACTACGCGACCTTCCTAGATGCGATAATTTTTTCAAGGTCGGTAATGTCAACAAATGATGTCATTTCAATCCAGTGGTATGTGGGCTTGACTAAGTGATACTAACAACAGCGGTGCGATGCTCTGAGACCCTAGCTCCCTCAGAACTTGAAACGTTTCGATATTATCGTTTTCATGATCATATAAAATTTAACACATTTTATAGTGATAAATTTGCCCGAAGTATAGACTTATTTTCCCCAGCATTTGGACCAATCTCCTTGGTTTTCTAAATTTTGTTGAAGATTTGGTCAATCCCTGTCTCCTACACTAACAAAACGAAACACGCTAAAAGTTTAATAATAAATGATATGTAGTGAGTTTTACTTACATAAGTTTGGTTCACTCACACTACGAGTTCTCTTTAACTTTAGAAATCCTTTACCAAACGACGATCTTGTTTTGCCTTCTCTCTTCAGTGGCGTGTGGTGATTTTCTGCCTGCTCTTTCTTTACAGGATCTGACTTGACTTCCAGAGCTCGACGAGCTTCTACATGGAAATAGTTGGGTTGGATTCTCGCTGCAGACACATGACACTTATGTGAAGAGTCAACGCTGAACCGTAAGTCGCGGCTTTTCGCCTGGCACTCCGGTTTTTCACCACAGGGAATGTTGACAGGGTGGGTTGGGAATAACTCCTAAGTTGAGATCAGTGGTGTCAAGTAACGAAGTAAATGTACTTCGTTACTGTACTTGAGTACTATTTTTGAGAAGTGAGCATGTAACAAAGTAACAGTTTTCTGGAGTTCTTTTACTTGGAACGAAGTAATTTTAAAAAGTAACGTTTTACTTCGTTATTTTCATTGTGCGGCGAAGTATTTCGTTACTTTCTAACTTTTGTTTAATTTTACGCGATTTATTTCTGGTTTATTTTAATTTCGGGAAAGGTAATACGACCTCTACATGCGTCTGGGACCTCTCGTTTATGACTTACTTATAAGAATTATTTATTTAATGGATTTCTTATATCTTCAACAGGGTCTGGAAAGTAGACCATGCCGTGAAATATTGTATATTCGGTGCACGCATATAATGCGTGTGTTGTTTGTGTCTTTGGTATGTTAATCCATTGGAGAAGTTCCCCTCCCCCTCTACACGCTACGACAATGGTACTTTTACTTTTACTTTGTACTTCAAGTATTTTTTAAGGATACTTTGTACTTTTTACTTAAATACGTTTTGCTTCCAGTACTTTTTACTCTTTTATTGTTAGTTACTTCTACTTTTACTCGAGTACAAATTCAAAGTAATTTAAGCACCACTGGTTGCTTGAGATAAGCTCCTAACTGACCCTTCAACCGTAGCTGTGCTCTGTGATCAGACATGAGTCATGAGCTGGCAGCCAGAGGCGGCCTTAGTAAGTCTTCGACTCAATCAGGTTGATCCGCGTCCTTCGCAATTCATGCAGCTTAGTTCTTAGTTGAACCAAAACTAAAAACACTCACCCGAATTATTATTGAGCAATATACATGTAGCGTCCCCGGGTATTTCATTACAACCATTTTGAACAATTTTGGAAGATCCTTCATCTTTACTGACATTTTTAACATCATCTTTTTTAGTCTGTTCTGCAAAGACGTCACTCGTCACTGAGCTATTGACACTGCACGTCTCACTCTTAGCATCATCTGTCTATAAAATACCATACACAATAAAATATCACTTTCTTTCGTCAAACGTTGATGCATAGAGGCGAAAGATTCATAAAAATAGCGTTTCTGTTGGTCAAAACATAGTTTCTGTTGGTCAGAACATTTTGCCACAAGTCATTTGCATTGTTGATCATCCCCAGGGGCCGGTTGATAAAGCTGGTTAACGAAAACCGTCAAAGCGATCTTTCCCACAGCTTGTTCATAAACAAACAAAATCTAAAGTTTTGAAACAAACAAACATGCATAAATACACTAACCTAAACAGCATGTGAAATTTGAACACAGGGTTAGCGCTAATCCAGCTTTGAACATCCAGTCCCAGCTTTGTCTGTATGTAATTGCACTAGTCTTACAGGCAAGGCAAGACAAAAACATCAACCTTTATTTAGATTATTAAAACGTTTACTAAAGTTGATAATACGAACACCTCGTTACGACTGACTCGTTTCTTTGTGCCAGTGATAAAATAAATGATGACATTTGCCGTGCCTGTGCTATAGCTTTCTTCTTCTTTATATCCGCTTTTCTATTTGCCTGAGACCGCTTGTACCTGGTTTTCATATGGTCGTAAAGATTGAGTCACGATCTTTCTCATCAGCCGAAATACAACATTTTATAACTGACAATACGCGGAGTGATTATTATAACTAGAGAATACTCATGATTATTTGTGATGTTACTCTTGAGTGTATATCCACACCGGGCGAGCTCGAAAAATATGCCCGGCCACGGTGGGAATCGAACCTACGACCTTTGGAATACTAGCCCAATGCTCTGCGAACTGAGCTACGTGGTCAGGTCGGTTCGAGTAAGTGATATTTCGGAACAGAATCTAGTTCCTTCGATACCAATGTAATCTAGTAATATGATTTTTTTTTCTGTGTTGGTGTTGTGCACTCAGGTGAATATGATACTTGTGATGTTACTCTTGAGTGTATATCCACACCAGGCGAAGGAACTAGATTCTGTTCTGTTCCGAAATATCACTTACTCGAAACGTCCTGACCGCGTAGCTCAGTTGGCAGAGCATTGGGCTAGTATTCGAAAGGTCGTAGGTTCGATTCCCGCCATGGCCGGGCGTATTTTTCGAGCTCGCCCGGTGTGGATATACACTCAAGAGTAACATCACAAATATCATATTCACCTGAGTACACAACACCAACACAGAAAAAATCATATTACTAGATTGCATTGGTATCGAAGGAACTAGATTCTGTTCCGAAATATCACTTACTCGAACCGTCCTGACCGCGTAGCTCAGTTGGCAGAGCATTGGGCTAGTATTCCAAAGGTCGTAGGTTCGATTCCCAGCGTGGCCGGGCATATTTTTCGAGCTCGCCCGGTGTGGATATACACTCAAGAGTAACATCACAAATATCATATTCACCTGAGTACACAACACCAACACAGAAGAAATACTCATGATTGTTTACAGATATAAACTATTATAAACTGGCTGTTACGGACGCTACTATAATTAATCTAATTATTTCGCGCCGTTTGTTGACATTAGCATAATTAATTTAGGGCGAGTCTTCGCGAGCGAGGCTTTTTGGAAAACTATTGATATTCGTGATAGATATACAAACGTAATCTGCTTTAAAATCGCCATAAGATGTAAGTATTTCTTTCATTTTGACTTTGAAACACTTGAACTTGTTGTTAATGAACGTTATTTGTAATTCTATGTAGCAAACCTTTGTTTACGACCGATATTAGTCGAAATACGGACAGAATCGAGGACAGAATGATACATGGATATTTGATATGTACAAGATATTTGTCATGATGTACTGCTTAGAATAAACTAAATTTGAGAGTAAATAAAGTGTAATGACGTGGTGATTATTATTTGATATATAAACGACATTCGGTTGGGTTCGTTCCCAACATAGTTTGATCTTTTATGGATGAAATCGGTGCAAAACAGTTCGACGAACTTCGCGATCGACGAAGTCAACAAGCCGGAAGTGACGACGGTTTACGAAGGACATCTCGGACCCGGAAGGTGCCGCGTGAGTACGCAGAATATTTAAATGAAATACATTCCAAAGGACTAAAGCATGAATTATTAAAACTTTCGCAAATTATTGAAGTATCTACAGAGTCTTTAAAAACTTATGATTATAGTAATATTGAGACTACAGAAATTGAAAAAACTTTGGACACTATACATTCAAAGTGGGTTAAGTACCTCAAAGTACATGAAGATTATTCTCAGCTGATTAATAACACGCGTGACTTGGAGCGTCTTAGCATCCAACGTCAAAGTCTCGAACGAAAAATAAATGAATGTAATCAACTAGCTATTGGTCAACTTAACAAGAGCATTCGCAGTTTACAGAGAGACTCAAAGTTTGAGAATGGTCTTCACCTTAAGGATGATGATAAACTTTCTGTGTCAGTACAAAGTAGTGTTTCCATGTCAAGGTCGTCAAAGAGTAGACGTTCAGGGGGTCCTCTGTGTCGTCTAGGGTGAAGACAGCGGCTCGTTCAGCAGAATTAGCAAGGTTGAAACTAGAGCAGGCTGAGAGAAGAGCAAAAGCAAAGGAAAAACAAATGCAAGAACAGATAGAATGTGAGTTACAAGATTTGCGGGACCAAGCGGAGTACTCTCAGTTAGAAGCCGAACTTTTGGCAGCCGATCAGGCAGACGAAAGATATAGTGACTGCGGAAGCATGCGTAGTTTATCAAAGGCTGTAGCTGGTAACAGGGTTAATATGAAGGTAGAAGTAAAAAATTCGACACCACAGGACAGAGCTTTCTACAAGACAGATCACCCCTCAACTCGGCCTGAGTTAGTCAAATCGCCACCCGAATCAGTGGTCGATAGCAAGCAAGGGATTGCGTCCCTTTCTGAGAAATGCAATGACACGGAGCCATCTTCACCCGAGTTTAAACCAAGCGTTGACAAAACTAAACCTGATTTAACAACTACATTACTCGAAATGAATCTGCAATTGGTTAGTGCCATGAAGCAGGGAACCGAAACAACCACCGTTATGAAAGCCATGTTACAGCGGCAAGGGATTCCGAAACCCCAGCCAATGAAATTTAGAGGTGACCCTGCTCAGTTTCCTGTTTTTAAGAAGCGGGTGGAGGTTTGGTTAAACGAAAGAGAGTTTGATGAAAGAGAAAAAATAACTCGTCTTCTCAGTTTCGTGGAAGGTGATGCTAGAGACGCAATTGAACATTGTGAACTGAAATCAAACGGTTTTAGTCAAGCCATGAAAATATTAGAGTCTCAGTATGGTCATCCTTCTAGCGTAGTCAAAGCATCCCTAAAACGAGTCACGGTGGGTCGTCGCATTGAAAGGGGAGACAACAACTCTCTCGCTAAGCTCAGAAATAATTTACGTTCCTGTTTAGAAGTCTTAAAGGACAATGAGAATTACAAACACGAAATTAATGCATCATCTAACGTTGAAAGAGTTGTTGATCGTTTGCCAATGCACATGCAGATAGAGTGGGTAAAGAAACTTCCGAAAATTCGTGATGAAACCAAATTGAACCCCACATTACAGCATGTTCTAGAGCTAGTAGAAAAACAACTCAGAATCATGAACGATCCCCAATATGGACACATTTTGACTACAAAGAGGAAACCAATTGACCCCAAGAACAGGCTACCGAAACCATCACCTAAACCACCACTTCAGAATCAGATTTCGACGTTGACAACAAACCTCGAAAACTCCGGCCTTTGTCCGTGTTGCAAGGGTAAACACTCACTCACAAACTGTGACTCCTTTGTTAAGAAAACACCTGAAGAGCGATGGGAAATCGTAAAGAATTTAAAACTTTGCCATTTATGCCTAGCGTCGGGACACATGAAGGCCCAGTGTATATCAACCACCATTTGTAAATGTAAAGCTACCTACAAGCATCACCCACTCCTTCATCGCAGAATTTCGCCACCAAAGGA
>CACRXK020014594.1:0-12947 GCA_902702795.2 Paramuricea clavata
TGATTACTAACTATGGATACTTTCAAGATCGTTTTCATGATCAAGTTCTGTTTCTTCCAAACTTTCAAGCATAATCTCAACATAGTTCTGCACGGATTGCATGAACGAAACTTGGTATTCCACTTCCTTCACAAGCTAAAGAAAGAAACATTTATAAATTTACAGCATCGTCAATCACAACAAAAGCACTGACTGAGCTTCTATTTTACGGCTTTAAAATTGGCAAACATCGGAAATTTAGTTCAAATTTAAGTTCTCCAGAAGAGAATTGTTGAAGAACAGCTGCCGAACAGCTGCCTGGTAAAACTTTAGTCTACAAAAAAAGGACGCACGCATTATACAATAATAGTATATTGTACAAGCAATAAAGTATAATTTTCTTAACGTTATTTCAGGGTTATATGCTCACAAGTGGCGATGGCGACACCCGGCATACAGACAGTGGCGCTCGGCACTAACACCCAAATGGATCCTTCCGCCCGGCACTAATTTCAAATACGCAATACGAAAAAATTCAATAATTAAGGGACCGGTCATAAAGTAACTGCTAGGGTGGGCTGGAGTGATTTGGGATGGGCCATGGAAATTCTTTGGGCAGTTTTGATGGGCCGCCAATTTTTTTGTATGTCCACGGTTGGGCCACCAAACAAAAACCCATGCATGTCTACTTCAAAAAATAAAGATATTAATAATAAAAGTAAAAAAACTATCCAAATTATCAAATGCAAATGGTGCTATTGAAGCCAGTACTTTGTTTATACAACAACAAGAAGTGGTCGAATCACAGCAAATACAACCAACTGGAGAGCAGCTCAGAATCAACGTGTTGGTCAAGCTTGGTGGAATTAAGTATGTCAATACAGTGCATGCCGTGTATATTTACAATGTTCATACCCGCAAGTTTTTTTTTATTATAAAAGTGTATTTTCCCAATTTAGATTGGGTGGGTCATGAAAATTTTTTTGTAAGATTAGATGGGCTTTGAAATTTTAATCTACATCCTAAGATGGGTCACCGAACTTATTGGCAAAATTTGTGATTTTCTTCCAGCCCACCCTAGCAGTTACTTTATGACCAGTCCCTAAGGACTATTACAGTTGATTTCACGAAACTTTGGCCGCGCCAGTTGCGAGGTTGGTTGGGAATTTGGGAACTATAAACACGAGATCATCAAGTTGATTGGAAACCGGCCAATCAAATTCGGAAGTTTCGCATCAAATTATCGAAATTCGTTATGAAATCCGAACAAAGTTCGCAAGCAAGCTCGCAAATTGCAAACGATTTTGACGGTAAACTTATTGTATTAAACTTATTATAATTTTAAACCTGAAATTATTATTATGATATTATTTATTATTAAATGAATAAGTTTAATACAATACCTTTAGTTTTTAAAATTTACCGTCAAAATTGTTTGCAATTTGCGAACTTGCTTGCGAACTTGGTTCGGAATTTCATAACGAATTTCGATAATTTGATGCGAAACTTCCGAATTTGATTGGCCGGTTTCCAATCAACTTGATGATCTCGTGTTTATAGTTCCCAAATTCCCAACCAACTTCGCAATTGGCGTGGCCAAAGTTTCGTGAAATCAACTGTAAACTAATGTTAATAATTTGGTAAACTACCAGTATCAGTTGTATTTTAATTGTTGATTAATGATTTTATGTTACAGTAGTCTGTAAGTTGTTAACAATGACAACACATGTTTCATGCACAAGTTTAGTCATTATACTTTAATATTTGTTTTAATTATATTCATATTAATAGTTTTGTTTGTGGAAACACCACGTAAATTTATTATTGCAGTTTATTGCAGTAATAAATTTACGTGGTGTTTCCACAAACAAAACTATTATATTTTATCACCATGCAAACATACAAAGAACTTATATTCATATTACACAATCACACAGCCAATTATCAATAATAGTGTCAGTTATTTAATTGTAAGATACGATTTATATTATATTGTTGCTTGTCAGATCATTTAATACAATTTCACTTTTAGTTGCTCCAATTATCATTATCATTAGCAATAGTAAAGCCCAAAAATATTTCAAGCAAGCCCAAAAAAATTTCAAAGATTTTTCGTTGGGTGGGTGGCGCACGGCAGGTCATAAGTTTAAGTACCTGGCACTCACATGAACCTGGGCAGAACCCTGCGTTATCTGGATGGTTAAATCAGTAGAACCTCCCACGGCTCAGGGGCGGCTTTAAATAGAACGTATAGACGAATACCCATGATTCGGGTTTGCATATTATATACCGGGTGTCCCGAAAAAAGTTATGCCGTTTGATTTGATGTAAACTTAAAAATTATAGACTGACAGCTAGTAGTAAACTCAAGGAAGTATTAACTTCTTGAACTCGACAGACTGGAAATAGTATTCGAAGTTCTAGTAAAAAGTGTAGAGGATTACGAGAGTGTAAACTCACGTAACTTGGTCTTGACACAAGGAAAAAAGCAGCAAAATCCCCTATATTATAGCTTCAGCCGTTTCCTTACAGTAAACACTTTTATTAGGGGTTATACCAAAAATTATATTAGGGGTTATACAAAAAATTATACTAGGGGTTATACCAAAACTTATATTTAACAGTTATTCTACGAACTCAAGTCGAATATGAGCTGATAGCCGATGAGGCGCGTAGCGCCGAATCGGCTATCGCTCATATTCGACAAGGTCTGAATGCACAGACTTTGCTTTTCGGATATTTTCAATATTTTTCTATTTTGTTTTTGTTTTTATCTTCGCTGTTTCGGCCGATTATTTCTTCAAAAATATATATTTTTAACCATTTTAAATTTTAAAAATTCATTTGCTAACCTGTAAACAATTTTTGGGAATTTTTTCATTGTTTTTTTAATCCTGTAGAGGCTACAAAAAGCGAACAACTTGCCGTTTTCTCGTTCGCAAAAATCGGAAATTCAGTTTGAGCCGCCATTTTGTTTTTCTCTACTAGTAGGATATGAGCTAATATCCTGCTAGTAGAGAACCAATCAGATTGCAGAATACCTCATATCCAGACCTTGTGTATATAATAATAGGAATTAAACCAAAAATTATATTAGGGGTTATACTAAAAATTATATTAGGGGTTGTACCAAAAATTATATTAACTTTAAAGATATATTTTGTAACTCCTTACCTCGGTATGTGTAGCGTCATCGTTAGTTAACAACTTGCTTTCTCTTGCTGATGGTGGTCGTGGTAATGATTTATAGATATCTTTATAATGTTCTTTCATTACTTCTGACAAACTATTCATGTAACACAACAATTTCTCTGTATTGGAATCTAACAACAGCAACGATTCGGTTATCTGGAGTAAACATAAATAAAACACATTGAAAATTACGCACTTGAATAAACCGTTTCCTTTCGAACAGGACATCGCATGCATTTATTTTAGAATATCACAAGATGAAAGAACCAACAGTAGCCATGTTTCGGTGATCTATTAAAGATTCATTTCTATTAATAAAACGATAAAATGTTGTTTTGCATTCCTTTCCAACAGCGATTCAAATGCGGCAATAGGCCATTTCCGAATATAGATCTTATCCCATACCTGTGTTAAAAGCGGCTTTCCGATTGGTTTAGAGCAGGTGAGCTTGTCGTCGAGCTCACCTGCTTTTGCCGAACTCACCTGCTTTTCGCCCGAACTCACCCGCTAAACTGCTTACGTTGCAATAACAATAACAAATATGGCGGACAAGATTTAGCCGATAAACCTAAACTTTAAAGAACTTTTTTCGGTGACTAACATACTGAGACTGAAGAAAAACCAAAGAAAAAATGCAATAAAGGTAATGTAGACGTAGCTAAAGAAGTATTTTCTTGCCCAGTGATTTTTTTGGCCGGGAAAATGTTCACAAAACATCGACGAATATATCGCGAAGAGCTACAAATGTGTGTATGGCTTGGTGTATGGGATAAAAACCAAACGTACTTGCAGGTTCGGTGAGTCCGGGATTGGACGCACCTCGGGTGGCTGGAAGTTTCCCGAACTCACCTCGCTTCGCTCGGTAAGTTCGGGAAACTTCCAGCCACCTTCGGTGCGTCCAATCCTGGACTCACCTCCCTGCAAGTACGTTTGTTATAGAGTCAGGAAAAAATAGTCGAGCACGAGAGTACCGCCAGCAGGGAATGTTAAACAGCTGCAGGAAATGTTTAAGATTTGACACTTGAAAATTTAAAGGAAACATTAACACATATGTTCCACTCTGGGTCCAACAACATATGACAGACATCGTTCCCTGAATTTCAAACTATGGTCAGGCCATCAATTGATCTGCATCATCTGCACATTAATTGATCAATTGATTTTCATCCAGGTTGTGCTCCCAGGAAGAAAATTATTTATCCAGCCCTGGGTCGAGTCACTGTGATCAAGATATAAACACATTGCTAACTTCTTATATATTGGATGAGGCAATGATGGAGGATGAAAGAGGATGAGCTATTATGTATCAACGCAAGATCGATGCAAGACTGGTTATAGAAATATAGCATTACGATAAGGCTGGGGTTAGAATAGAAATTTCGGGTTAAAGGTATATTACACGACGCAATCTGTCGGAAAAATCTTTCGGAAAGATTATAGGCTGTTTCGTGATTTTTTTGTTCTCCAAAATATTGCGAGGCAAATTACAGAGAGAGTATAGGCAGCCCAAAAATGCATTTGTCTCTTTTATGTGGTCTCATAGCTTGGAAAGGTTTGGAAAGCTCGCGCGTGAAAATCTTTCACATTCTCGAGCGTGCATATATATGTACGAGTCTATTTTGTTTATTATTATGACAAGGTTGGCAAGATTTTTCACGAAAATTTATAACAACGTTTACTAAAGTATGAATATTTCGCAAATTACAAGCAAAAACAATAAAAAATCTACATCATTTCTACGTTCTCCCAAAGTTTTAACTTCAAAAGGTCAAAAAAGCGAATTCCACTACGAAACGCTTCTTCAAGATTTAAATCAGCGCTTCCTGAACATTTAAAAAATATGACATCACTAAAGGGTGGGTGACCCCAGCATAGTTTTGACAAAGTTTTGTCAAAAACCCGAAAAGAATTCGCTTTTCTAACATCCTTAGAATGAACTTTTGAAGTTAAAACTTCGTGGAAGAACTTAGTAAAATTAATTCCAGTGTTTGAAATGATGTAGATTTTATATTGTTTTTGCTTGCAATTTGCGAAATATTCATACTTTAGTAAACGTTGTAATAAATTTCCGTTAAAAATCTTGCCAACCTTGTCATAACAAAATAGACTCGTATTTTTTACGCGCGCTTTCAAAACTTTTCCAAGAGACAAATACCACGAATTTTGGGCTGCCTGTGGATAGAGTTCAACTTTCTCGGAAACTCAACAACACAATTTTGCATTGCAACATTGCTAGCAATATAATAAAAGACTGGATAAAGGGATAATGTTGACATCGCTATGGGCGCCAAAATGACAGAGGAATTACAACAAGCAGTAGAGATGTGGGACAACAAACTGGCAGTACATGCCAGGTGATCTCGTGTCCGAATAGAAATCCATTTTGACGTATTCAGTCAATTATATCTTTCGTTATTCTTTATGAAACTAGTTGAAATTTTGTAATTATGTTTGGTTATGAGAACTATAGCTCTGACAAAAATATGGAATCGAAATAAAGTATATTACAGGAGATATTCAGTTGTTTTAATCATAAAATGTATTTCTATTTGACAACTAGTGCCAGTACTTTTCCGCGTATCATTCAAGATCATCTGGTGGTATGAGGATGAGCAAGAAGAAGGCGGAAGTACTAGAAGTCTCAAGAGGGCAACCAGTGCCAAGGCTGGAGATTATAGTGGATGTACAGCAACTGAAACAAACAACAGCCTTCATATACCAAGGAAGCTGGTAACACGAGAGTGGATATTTGGACAGAGATTACAGGCAAGATTGCAGGGTACAGGGAATACATGGAGGAGTGTAAGTGGAATAATACACGATAAACGGATGCCGATTAGACTGAAAACACAGGTGTAACAAGACGAGAAAGAATGAGAAACGTATAGGCATAAGACAGGAATTGAAGGTGATAGAGCTGAGAGAGAAGATTGGAGAAAGTAGACTGAGATGGTACAGGCACGTGAAGAGAATGGAAGTCAAAAAGCTTGTTAGATGGACAATGGAGCGTAAGGAACCAGGAACAAGGAGTAGGGGTCGACCAAGAAAACGATGGATGGATTGTGTTCGGGATGATGGGAGAGTGGTGGATTTGGACAAAGTCAACGACAGAGTAGAGTGGAGTAAGGTATCGAGACGACCCGACCCGACCCCCCCCCCTTGAGGGGACAAACGGGATGATGATGATAAAGGGATAATGTTGTACATTTGTGCAAACAAATGTGAAGGGAATTTACATATACAGGAATTATTCACCGTTTCGTTTGTTCCTTGAGACAATTCTTTTGACACTGTCATGTTGTCGTCATCACTCAGAATAAGAACACGTTTTTGATTCTAAAAATAAAGTTACCATCTCAAATAACAATACTTAAAAATCTCAAACATAGGGATGCAGTATAAATACTGACATATAATAAGTTGTCGTTGATCTATTATGTATCAGTTGGTTGTTTGCATGAGACAGTCCTCGATCGAAGGGCTAGAAACCAGTGTTTTAATCTTTTCAGGTTTTGACAAAACTACAGCATCTTACAAAACCTTATCAGTTCATGATTTTGTTAGCATCTCACTCGATTGAATAATAATTGAAGGATCCTGGTTAGGTCTAACAAATGTATATAAATTTCCACCCGATAACTTCCATCTACAAGATCCTTCAACCTTACCAGTTGTTTAAGTTGATCGACCAAGTGATCTTTTTCTCCCTTCAATTTTCTAACTTCTTGCTCTCCTTGAATTGTTGGATTTTGTTCCAATATGGCGATGTTGGTGTCTCTTTCCGATATTGTCGCAAGAAGAGCGTTTTGCCTGCAAAACAAAATAATTTATTTTTAATATTGGGAAAATGCTGATTTATAACTGGTTAATGCGATGCATTACTCTGTGACAGTGCTGCACGACAGTTAAATACCGATGGAGTTATAGACATGAAAATTGGACATAGAAAATAGACATGTTCATATACAGGGTGTATATAACAGGCCAACCGTCATCCAGTCCAGTCATGTCTAGTATTTTCTCTCACTTAAATACTACAGGGCACTCTACCAACTTTGACGACTTCAAAATTCTTTCCTCTTGCTCAGACACTTGTGAATTATTGATTCACGAAAGCCTTTTTATATCTAAACTCAAACCTACTCTTAACGTCCAGGGTAGCTCTATTCCGCTTAACCTTCTGTAATTTGCCGTTTTCTTGTGTCTGTTTTGTTTCCTCATTTGTATCGTCCTGTCTTACGTACACCCTCTTATCCTTTATTATCCTTAGTAACATAACACCTTGTAAATAGATTATAATTAGCTTATATATATTCACATCTCGTGTAATTTTATCTAGTCTGAAGATGTCTTAAGTTAAAGACGAAACGTTACAATTAAAATTCTTTACAATCTTTTAAAACTGTTTTAATGGCTTTGTTAAAAGTTATATGTTGGGCTCTCATATTTATTGTATAAAAAAAGGTAATCCAACTTTGACAGGTTATCGTGTGTTACGTTTACAGGCTTTCTGTTTTCGTATTTATTATTAGCATGACAAAATTACTGGATGCTGATTGGTTGAGAGGAGTACAATTATTTCATTAATTGTACTGCAGTACAATTAATGATTTTCCCAAAACAAACAAAATGGCGGAAAGGTGTTTTAAACACAGATGTGAAATGAAATTGCCCTAGAGGAACAAGATGAAAAGACGAACAAAAGCAACAAATTTTGCTATAACAAAAGAACTAAATGAAAATACGAACAAAAGCACAAAATTTTGGTTGAAAGTATGGCAGGACTGGGCTTTGGCGAAAGAATATAATGTTGACATTGAAAAGTATCCAATTTTGTCATGCTAATAATAAACAAGTAATCATGCAATGTTGCTCGTACAATTAGGGATTAATAGTACTCGTGATGTTTGGAAATTTCCAAACATCACTCGTACTATTAATCTCTAATTGTACTCGCCATCGCATGATTACCTATACTTATAAAGATCAGGCTTTTAGCTGTCAAATGACAGCTTCATTGAATCATTGCGATAAAAAAATGACCAAATACGATCTGATTTGGGTTGGCATGTTATCGTGAGTTATATATTACGTTTAACCATTTACTTTTTTCAAACCAATAACGATCAGGCTTTGAAACACGAGACGAACATTTTTTTGTTAGGGTGGATTCCCACCAATGAAACTGTCTAGAGCAAACGTGGCAAATATTTTTATTTCGTCTGCATTAAAACTACCGGCGGTATTCTCCACCATAATGCATTGCCGTCGTATGGACTCTACTATAGATGAGAACTTCAACGTGTTAAACTGAACGAGATACAAATACACAATTAATGCACGCGAGATTGCGCGCAAAGAATGGAACCATGATCAAAGATTAGATACTATAAAGATGTGCCACTCGACGTATTTCCCTAATATTTGCGTGTCCGTAATTTTCACTTACTGCCAAAATGGCGGCGAGACTGATGGCGTTGGATTTTACTATTTAGAGACTGATGGCGTTGGATTTGACACTTACTGGCAAAATGGCGGCTATAAAAAAAATCTCGGACATAATTTTCGCAGAGTGGCACATCTTTATCGTATCTAATCTTTGCCATGATGAACCATCCATTTCGGCACAACAACTTACTTCATTTCCAAGACCTCAGCCATCATCTTCTTCTTGTCATTGCGATAATACGATAACGCAATATCTCTTTCGCTTAATGATAAAATTAGCGAAGCATTCTTCGTATTCGTCACTGTATTTTCAATTTTCATATTTGCCAGTTCAACTTCCAATTCATAATTTTTGTTAGTTTGTTCATGAAGCAATCTTTCATTCTCAGAAACACTGTTTACAGTTTCTTGAAGAGCTTCTTCCAAAATTGCTATACGGTCTGTTTTGCCATCAACATCGCTCTAATGAAAAGTAAATAATTTATTGTCTTATGTTTGCGATGTTACTCTGAGTGTATATCCACACCGGGGAGACATGAAAACTATGCCTGGCCACGGTGGGAATCGAACCTACGACCTTTGGAATACTAGCCCAATGCTCTACCAACTGAGCTACGCGGTCAGGTCGGTTCGAGTATGTGATATTTCGGAACTGAGTCTAGTTCCTTCGATATCTATGTAATGAGTACATTGCACCAACACAAGAAAATGTCACAATTTATTGTCTGCAACCATTTCAATAAAATGCATATTGGCTGAGTGTACTGGAATTTTATTGACATAAATTGACAAAATGTAATTCAGGGGCAGTTGTTCGATAACGGGTTAGCCTAATCCTGGGTTAGCCTAATCCTAGATTAACCTAATCCTAGATTAACCATGCAGCTAATCAATCTTCAAAATCAAATGGAGCTTAGTCTATGCCGACGCAGCCATTAACTCCAGTCTTAGATAAAACTAGTCTTAAATAAAACTAGCTCACCGATTTTTGGAGTTGTTAGCCAGTCACTACAAGTTAGGATAGCGAATTCCAAAGTCTTCACTTGTTACTCCAGAATTCTTAATTCAACTCAGTTTGAAGAGCACATTTTGAATTTGGAGTTAGCGTCTTAACCTAAGGAGGTAGCGTCGCTCCATGGCTGCCTGCAGGAACGAGGGTAACGATCAGAGCAAACTTCCCAACATCTTGTTTATAAACATAGAAATGTTTTCCAGAAATCCTATCTGGATCAATGGAAGTTTAGAAATACACAAACTAAAACAGCAGTTTAATGCTTACTTTCTAAATAAGGTTTGAACTGTACGAGGCAATCGGGCGGCTGTTCTTGCAGCCTAGGTTTGAAAAACCGGCCTCAGTTCCATGAACGTTATTCGGTACTAATTTTTAAATTTGTGGAGGAAACGTTTTCATATTCATTAAATATTATATAGACAAAACACTTTGATAAAAAGGTTGTCTTCATCATCATCATATAAACGTAATATTCGTATTTTTCGTATTTGACGAGCATATGTGCACTGATTTATTTAGGTAAGATGTTGAAACGGGAAGAAATTACGGGTAAACATGCTGACATCAGCAAAAATTGGTAAACAAAATGGCGATACTCGTACGCGTAAACCGGAACTGGGGTATCCTCGCTATTAAATATAACACGGCCGCTCGTACTTAAATATCATACTTATACGTCTATATAATTAACAGTTATTCTGTGAACTCGAGTCGTATATGAGCTGATAGCCAACGAGGTGCGTAACACCGAGTATCAGTCATATACGACGAGAGTGAGTAGAATAACTGTTTTATTATATAGACAACTACGGCATTTACACACTCATCTGTATGGCAATATTTTGACAATTAGTTCGGCAATCCACACAACTTGGCCTAAACCTGAGAAAACACTGCTGCTCGCTTTTTAAATCAGTATACTTGGAACATTGCTAAAACTTGAAATTTTTATATATTGAATATTTTTAGACAAAACAAGTGCTTGTTAACTTAACTTCTATAAAGAGTTTTTGCTTTTAAGGTGGCTCGATATAGTTATCACAAAAACCCTGCTCAAGAATCGCGAACTCAAAACCGAGTGACCATTTTTACGCGCAGGTCGCGGAAACTGATAAACAAAATGAAAAGAACTTCCAAAATGACCTGACGTGAGCAGTTGCTGGCGCCATATCACGCCTTTGCGCGTGTTCTATAGTGTTTTATGTCAATTGCTGACGTCATTAGAATTTTCCATTTTAGAAAAACAATGCGCTATATCTCTTTATTTTGTCTGGTGACCTATGTTCAAATTTTGCATGCTGTATTGCACCGCTAAAAACTTTCATTTTACAAAAAATAAAAAAATTCTGTAATGCCAAAAAAATTTTATCGAAGAAAACGACATTTTTGCATTTTCCAAAAAAATGGCATTACAGAATTTTTTTATATTTTGCTAATTGTTAGCTTTTCGTCCAAGTAAAATAATGCAAGAAAAAAAATTGGGGGTCACCATGCTTCTTTTCCAACAAAACGAGACGATAGGCCATTTTGGAGTGAATTTCGTACGCGTATGTCGTCATAGCAACGAACTATCTGTTACTAAAACTAATAAAATTTGAAAGTAGAGATATCAAAATATATAAAAACAACAATATCTGCTGAATAAATCATAAAAATGCGTAGTTTGAACATGTCAAAGTGTTGAACACCTGAATTTTTGAAAATAGTATCGAGCCACCTTTTTCCAAAACATTTCTTGTTTAATATTCGCTCTTTTGGCATTATTATTTTTCAAAAACATATATTTTTAACCAGTTTAAATATAAAACATTTATTTGCTAACTTGTAAACAACTGCTGGGAGTGTTTTCATTGTGTTTCTATTCCCATGAAGGCTATACAAAGCGAATAACTTGCTGTTTTCTCGTTCGCAAAACTCCGGTAATTCTTGAGTCGCCATCTTGTTTTCTCTACTAGCACGATATGAGCTAATATGCTACTAGAGAGCCAATCAAATTGCAGGAGAGCTTATATCCGGTAGCTGTCTATATAACATGACCTGATATTTTACCTTCATCTCAATTAGTTTTCCATTAGTGTCATCCAACTGTTGCTTCATCTCACTCATTTCGGCTGCATGACGTTCTCGCTCTATTTGTTGATTGCGTTTTGTATTGGCAACTTTCTTTGCTTGTTCTCGTAATTGTCTAAGTAGAATACGTTACAAACAAATGAACAATAATTTATTACCATGCGAATATATTAAGCGACAATTTGTTTCACAAAATCTTGCAAATTGTTTTGTCAATTACCAAACATTTACTTATGAGTCCTACACTAGGAACATAATGCAGCATTACAATTCCATGGGAATTCCATGAACGCGTAATTGGGAACTTCGCAACGAATTCAACGACGTTGAAAAAATGAGCTGAAATCAACTGTACTGAATGTGCATACTATAATACCCTTACTTGTCTAATTCGTCAATTTTCTCGTTCTTTTCCTTCATTTCATTGAGTAAACTCTCATTTTTACCACCTTGCTCTTTCGATAAACGTTCAAATTCTTTTCTTGAACTTTCCAACTCCGCTTCTAACTGAGATACCTCTGAAGTCAGTCTTGTTACTTCTTCATTTTTCTAAAATGATTGTAATTTTTTAAAATAATATGAACAAATCGGAAACGAAAAATTCCATTCATAAAAACGTTTAAATATTATAATCCACGCACTTGCATCCACCATACCAAATTCATTAGGAATGACCTTTGTTATGATAAAACATTGAACATGGGGTCGTACTCGGTGTTGATAAAGGAAACTGTTGTTGATATATTCGTCTGTCTGAGAAATATAAAAGCGGAAAATTCCGACATTTCGAGTGAAGGCCCTTCATCATGAGAGTTGGCAGGAAGTTTGAGACGTCGGAATCGTCTGCTTATATATTTTCAAACTGAGGAGTAATGACAACCATTTGCTTTATATTAGTAAACAGACGCTCTCTGACCAAATCATTTTATATTTAATTACAAGCTTTTAATAACGACGGCTATGAGTTACATGAAATATGACACTACAGGGTGTATCAAAAAAAACTGAACAGATTTGAAATTGCTCTCAATTTCGCAAAACACCTATTTGTATCTGGTTTTTTATATATATAGCTTCTTTGGGTACTTATAATGTAAAATAATGAAAAAAATTTCTCGAACTCAAATTCTGTGAACCAGGGGGGGGTGTCTTTCCCAACAAACTAAAAATGGCTCGCGCACAAAATTTAAAAGCTGTAATCATATTTTGAGTTAATAGATTGAACATTTGTCGGGTTTTTAATTAC
>CACRXK020014596.1:0-12944 GCA_902702795.2 Paramuricea clavata
TTTAGAAATTAAATTAGAATGTAGTTATATGGTATCAGGGATGATGGAAAGGGGGTGGGGCAAGGTCTCCTTTCCTAAAGGGGCAAATGTAGCATTTTAATACAAAATAAAACACAATATTTTTGTCCCAAATTTACTTTAATAACAAATTAATTAACAAAGATAAATATGATAGAAGAGAATTTGTATATTTAATTAGCTATTCCCAAAGTCCTGGGTCTAGTCGCACGAATTCTTTGTTGAAGGGACAAGTAATATGGCAGCACACGTTTAAATTAAAATTTAATGTAAAAAGGAGATATTTCATTTTTGGTCATGTAAAAAGTTGATATTTGATAGTAGATACTTCTACTCTTTCACATGTTTGATGCCCGTCTCCATATATTTTGTCCCTCCAAATCACCCCAGAATATGCACTGTGATCTCTTTTGAGAAAAGGCTAATTACAGTTAAAGTGAATATACTAACCCATATAGAATCTAAATCCAGGATGACATTTCACATCTTTTTTTTTAAAAGAATATTGAGGAAAAATATATCATTTTGGAAAAAAAATGCAAAAAATGTTATATTTAAATTTTAACAAATTTATTTTCGTTCTTCGAGAAAATAAGTAAGAAATAATTTATTATTAACCATTATTTCTTATGTTAAGAATTTGATTTCTTGTTTTAAAAATTTTGTTAAGAAAATGATTTGATATGAAGATGACAAAATCGTAAGAAAACATTCATATTTCAAGAAAACAAATGTAATTTAAGATATGTTAAGAGAATTTTTCTTATTTCAAAAAATGTTCTTCAACAAATATTTTCTTGCAGTAAGAATTGTTTTCTCAATAAGAAATTATTTTTTACTGTGTAGTTGAGATACTGTATATTGACACACAATTGGCATATCTACATATATCTGCAATTTTTATGCAGATATTTTGCAGATATTTTGACAGACAATTGACATATCTGCAAATATCTGCAACTTTTATGCAGATATTTTGCAGATATGTTGACAGATAATCAACATATCTGCAAAATATCTGCAACTTTTATGCAGATATTTTGCAGATATGTTGACAGATAATCAACATATCTGGAAAATATCTGCAACTTTTATGCAGATATTTCGCAGATATTGTAGATCTTGTTGCAGATATGCTGCAGTACTGCAACAGATATATGACAGATACTTGCAGACATTTTACATATATGTCAGTTTGGTAAGGGTATGCAAGATAAATCTGTGTATTATATATACATACAATTCTTACGTTCTCAAAAGCCATGCAGGGAAACTGCTATTAAAATGAATCAAAATGGCTTTAATTAAGCCTTAAGTAAAGCCGAAGATTAACTTTTATTATATAAAGCCGCACGTGTCATAAACACTATAAATATGACGATTCTCCCGTTCTGAAAAGCCAAGGAATATAACGGAATATTAACTTACTTAAAGCTGCGTATTATATATACACTTCTCATGGGGAACACTAAATTCTGTTGCTCTATTTCTTTGGTTATTTCATAAGTAACATTTACAGTAAATGGATTTAAAGTTTTACGTGCCTGTTCGTGCGCAGGAAAAACGCAACACTGGAAACCATCCTAATTAACTCTCGCAAGTTACCTAATTTCCTCTTGTTGCTTGAAGCACTTCATATTAAATATCATTCACCTACTTTAAATTCTCGTCTTAATTAAAGCAAGGAAAAAACTCAAGCTTTTTTCATAATTTTGCACTGACCTACCACACTCCTGCGCCATAAACCTGTCATGGTTCCTTGATTGATACTTCCGTATGATGATTTCATGCGTTACCAAATTCTCAAGATATAAGTTGCAATATTGTTACTTTGGTTTTAGTCTCACAATTATTTTCAATAAAATCTAAATATCACGAAATTGTTCTTGGTTTGTTTTAACCTATATATTGGGTTTCAAGATGTTAATATTCTGATTATATTTTGTTTTCTATTTTTTGAAATTGTCGGTTGCTATTGTTTTTTGACTATGTCTATGACCATGTCAACTCACATTTGACACCGTTTTAACACTAACAGTATCGTATTCAAATGAAGAGCGTCTTTACCGCCCTCGTTCTGCACAGAGTTTAGAAGGTTTATTCCTTTAGCACTAGATTCACGGATCGACATTTCATATTTTCCGATCGTGAATTCCCAGTCTATCCGTTACAAATGGTGCGGATCGACAACATTTTTGAGGCCTCCCTTAGCCGCACACAAGCTTTAGCACTAGATTCACGGATCGACATTTCATATTTTCCGATCGTGAATTCGCAGTCAATCCGTTACCAATCGTACGGATCGACAACATTTTTTAGACCTCCCTTAAAGCCTGTTTACACTTGCAATTTTTGCAGCGATTTCTAATGCGATTTTCTCCTTCTGATGCATGTGAACGAGTAGAGGAGTCGCGAATGTTCGGAGTACATGTACAGCAATGTGAACATTCATGACTAAATTGACTTATCTACTCGTTCACATCAAGCAGAAGAAGAAAATCGCAGCTAAAATCGCAGCTAAAATCGCAGCAAAATTTGCAAGTGTAAACGAGCCTTTAGTCACACACAAGCTTTAGCACTAGATTCACGGATCGACAATTCATATTTTCCGATCGTGAATTCCCAGTCCATCCGTTACCAATCGTACGGATTGACAACATTTTTGAGGCCTCCCTTAGCCACTTGAGCGCTTGAGCACTAGATTCACGGACCGACAAATCATATTTTCCGATCGTGAATTCCCAGTCCATCCGTTACCAATCGTACGGTCGACAACATTTTTGAGACATCCCTTAGCCACACACAAGCTTTAGCACTAGATTCAAGGATCGACATTTCATATTTTCCGATCGTGAATTCCCAGTCAATCCGTTACCAATCGTACGGATCGACAACCTTTTTGAGACATCCCTTAGCCACAGACAAGCTTTAGCACTAGATTCACGGATCGATATTTCATATTTTCCGATCGTGAATTCCCAGTCAATCCGTTACCAATCGTACGGATCGACAACATTTTTGAGGCCTCCCTTAGCCACTCAAGCGCTTGAGCACTAGATTCACGGATCGCATTTCATATTTTCCGATCGTGAATTCCCAGTCCATCCGTTACCAATCGTACGGATCGACAACATTTTTGAGGCCTCCTTTAGACACTCGAACGCTTGAGCACCAGATTCACCGGTCGACATTTCATATTTTCCGATCGTGAATTCCCAGTCCATCCGTTACCAATCGTACGGATCGACAACATTTTTGAGACCTCTCTTAGCGCCACAAGCTTTAGCACTAGATTCACAGATCGACATTTCATATTTTCCGATCGTGAATTCCCAGTCCATCCGTTACCAATGCACGGAGCGACAACATTTTTGAGACCTCACTTAGCCACACACAAGCTTTAGCACTAGATTCACGGATCGACATTTCATATTTTCCGATCGTGAATTCCCAGTCCATCCGTTACCAATCGTACGGATCGACAACATTTTTGAGGCTTTCCTCAGCCACTCGAGCGCTTGAGCACTACATTCACTGATCGACAAATCATATTTTCCGATCGTGAATTCCCAGTCCATCCGTTACCAATCGTACGGATCAACAACATTTTTGAGACCTCCCTTAGCCACACACAAGCTTTAGCACTAGATTCACAGATCGACATTTCATATCTTCCGATCGTGAATTCCCAGTCAATCCGTTACCAATCGTACGGATCGACAACATTTTTGAGGCCTCCCTTAGCCACTCAAGCGCTTGAGCACTAGATTCACGGATCGCATTTCATATTTTCCGATCGTGAATTCCCAGTCCATCCGTTACCAATCGTACGGATCGACAACATTTTTGAGGCCTCCTTTAGACACTCGAACGCTTGAGCACCAGATTCACCGGTCGACATTTCATATTTTCCGATCGTGAATTCCCAGTCCATCCGTTACCAATCGTACGGATCGACAACATTTTTGAGACCTCTCTTAGCGCCACAAGCTTTAGCACTAGATTCACAGATCGACATTTCATATTTTCCGATCGTGAATTCCCAGTCCATCCGTTACCAATGCACGGAGCGACAACATTTTTGAGACCTCACTTAGCCACACACAAGCTTTAGCACTAGATTCACGGATCGACATTTCATATTTTCCGATCGTGAATTCCCAGTCCATCCGTTACCAATCGTACGGATCGACAACATTTTTGAGGCTTTCCTCAGCCACTCGAGCGCTTGAGCACTACATTCACTGATCGACAAATCATATTTTCCGATCGTGAATTCCCAGTCCATCCGTTACCAATCGTACGGATCAACAACATTTTTGAGACCTCCCTTAGCCACACACAAGCTTTAGCACTAGATTCACGGATCGACGTTTCATATTTTCCGATCGTGAATTCCCAGTCAATCCGTTAACAATCGTGTGGATCGACAACATTTTTGAAGCCTCCCTTAGCCACTCGAGCGCTTGAGCACTAGATTCACGGATCGACATTTCATATTTTCCGATCGTGAATTCCCATGCAGTCCGTTCGTTACCAATCGTACGGATCGACAACATTTTTGAGACCTCCTTTAGCCACAGACAAGCTTTAGCACTAGATTCATGGATCGACATTTCATATTTTCCGATCGTGAATTCCCAGTCCATCCGGTACCAATCGTACGGATTATTATTATTATTATTATTATGAACTATATTTCAACACGGTACAATTTCACCTATACTAAAATTAATTATGTACAAGATATAAAAAGAAAAAAAGGTGATCTTCCAACCGGCCGTGCTCACACAAACAGAAATAAGAAATAATTACAAGAAAATTATTTTAGGTAGATGGAAACAATGGCAGGATCACTTGATGTTAATTTGCATGCTTCAAGTTAGATTTAAAATTAGCAATAGTTGTTGATGCTTTTACCGATGCAGGAAGGCAGTTCCAGACTTCCGCACCTCTGTAGGAGAATGCATTTTTCATACTATTTGTTTTTGGTTTAGGCAATGTCAAATCGGCTCCCGACTGTCTTGTGTTATGGTCGTGTACATCGCCAACATTTGTGAACATATCACACAAGTAATCGGGGACCAATTTGTTTTTCACCTTGTACATGAGAATTGAAAGTTGTTGCATTCTTCTTTTTTCGAGGTTCGGAACTTTTAACTTGTTTAATATATCAGCCGATCGTGTCGTATAATTCTCACGAGTGATTATTCGAAACGCTCTGTTTTGTAATTTTTGGACTTTAGCTGCTAATGTTTTCCCTAAGCAACCCCACACTTGAGCACAATAATCGAAATAAGGTTGAATTATAGATTGGTATATTGTTATTAAGGTATTGAATTCGACCGTATCCCGGAGTCGTCTGAGAATAGCAAGGCCTGAAGTGACCTTTTTTGAAATGTGTTCGACCTGCGCGGTCCAGTCTAAAGACTCGTCTATCATTAGGCCCACTGATTTTGTCATTTCAACTCTCTTAATTTCTAAGTTACCTACACTGATAGCAGGATCGACAGTCACTTGACTAAGCCTTTTCTTGGAACCAATTATCATATATGCATTTTCTTGGAACCAATTATCATATATCAGGCCTCCCTTAGCCACTCGAGAGCTTGAGCACTAGATTGACGGATCAACAAATCATATTCTCGATCGGAATTCCCAGTCCATCCGTTACCAATCGTACGAATTGACAACATTTTTGAGGCCTCCCTTAGCCACACACAAGCTTGAGAACTAGATTCACGGATCGACAATTCATATTTTCCGATCGTGAATTCCCAGTTCATCCGATACCAATGGCACGGATCGCCCAATATTGCTGAATCTCGATTTAAGAATTTGCCATATTGGGCGAAGATTAATCCAACAAAATATATTATAGCTCAGAGGCATGTATATGTACTGAAATCCAGTAATATGCTCATAAGCATTTTTGCATACGCTCATTACAAAAGCACGCTCATGATCACACATGTCCACAAAATGCTGACTCAAAATTGACCAAACCTGCCAAAGCCAACCGAATGAAAGTCTAGGCTATGGCGAGAATATAGAGGCGGTTACTTGAAGTGAAATTACGTCATTTGAAAAGTACTTTGTGAAAGCTCAAATTCTATTGTGACGCACGCATATGAGTGTCCGTGGAGTTCCCGCGTCGAAATATACTAATATATGTGCATTGCGTTTCCACAAAGCAAAACTTTTACAGTTATTTAAGCCTAAATGAAAGAAAATGAAAGAGAATTACGCCAAATGAAAGAAAATGTTTTAAATTAGCAAATTATGTTTTTATTATTTTATTTCACATATACATAGCATTTACGATTATATTATCACGTGCCCTTCCACGTGTACAAATGTTCAGTTGTACATAAATGTATTAAATCATTATAAAATTGCATTGATTCACTTTTTTGAAGCATCATCTTTTAATTGTAGATTCTTCACTTCTTTAGAGAAACTCCATGCCCTATAAAATTAAAGCAAAATAATTTTCATTCGTGATCTTTTTCATTATTAAGTAGAACTGATTTCCAACAAAAACTGATATCAATTCATGTTAGGAAGAATTGTTTACCGACTATGTGGTCTCATGTTTGGTTACTTATGTGTGAGCATTTTTAACATGCAATAAAATCGGTTTTTGTTGCAAGTTGCAACAATGCCGTTTGTTGCACATGCGAGATAGTAAATCATGATTATTCATTGATCTTGGCAGGTTTAACTCTAAAATGTTCGAACTTATTTAAATTGAGTTTGGGTCGGGACCTTTTTTAATAAGTCATCTGTGAGGGGCATCTACAAAAAGTGACCATAATATGTGTGGAAAGACATAGGCGTATGGGAAGGAAAAATTTGGGGGGGGCAGAAAGAAATTTTCCCGACTTTTTCGGATTGTGCCCGACAAGTTTGGCGCCCCCCCCAACCCCCCCCCCCCGTCGCCGAAAAAATTTCGGTCAGTGTACCATTTTAGGGGTCCAAAAATGTTTCGGACATACCTAAATTTTTCAGAACATTAAACAAATTTTCCCAAAAATCGAAAAATTGACATAATTTCTCACAAAATTGACAGAATTTGTCCCAATTATTTTTATAATTACCAAATATTGCCAGACTGTGAAGCGAATATTGCCTAACTGGCTTTTTTGCCCAACAAACTGGGGTTATTATTAAGAGAGATTTTCTAGTTTTGACTACTTTTTGCCCGACTTTACCCCGACTTTTGCTGAACATTTGCCCGACTTTTCGACTTTGTAATCTTCTTGGGGGGGGGGGGCAGCTGCCCCCCCCGTCCCGTACGCCTATGTGGAAAGATGACAGATGGTTGTTGGTGACAAAATGTTTGGTGTCATGTTGCATTACGTGATGCTAGGGGGTTGGGGTCTGCATTTTCCACCCCCGGGACTGCATTTTGTGTGTTTTCTGAAACAGATTTTTGGATATACAACGTTACATTATACTATAGATAGATAGAATCTTTAGTCAAGTACTTATGTTTATGTAAATACCACAAATTATCACTAAATTGTTTCGTCTAACCTTCCGACAGCTCAAATCTATAGGGTCTGGGATATGCTATCCACTGAGAAATTTTTAAAATCAGTTATATAGTTGTTTATGGTGGCCGGTCGTTCTCATAGGCGAAATTATGATAGATTGAATATATTTATAAAGAAATGTAAAAATACATTAAAATAAATATAAAAAAACAATTAATAAACTAATAAAATATTTAAAATTTTACGTTCTAAATAAAATACAAATCAATGTTTTGAAAGTAAAAATATATTTACAAAGAAATATAAAAATACATTAAAATAAATATAAAAATAAATTAATAAACCTACTAAAATATTTAAATCTTTGAACGTAAAACAAAAAATAAATTTAAATCTTCAGATCAAAATTAAATTGAAAAATATCGAAATTGAAAAACATTTGTATGGCGAACTTTGAAATTGATTTGCGATTTGACTATGAAAGCAATCCGTCGTGCCCTGGCCGGTCGTTCTCATTAGAAAATATTTCACAAAATGAAATGTTGCAAGCGGCCGGTTGTTCTCTTAGCCCGCGATAATTGTGACAGCGGTAACCCAAAAAAAGAAAGATGGCGGAAGGAATAAGAAATAACGATTGGGAAAATGACGACGATTTAAAGTCTTTCCTAGAGCGAAATGTTATGCAAAACCTATCACGCAGAGAGATTTTGGATTTTGTTCGCCGGGATTTTCCGCAGTACGCCTGGAGCTTAGGAGTTTTAAGCAGACGGTTAGCGTTTTATGATGTCAAGTACGTTCGGTACGATACACCGCTCGAATACGTGGAAAGGGCATTGCGTGAAGAGATAGAGGGTCCAGGACAATTACTAGGTTATAGGGCAATGCAACAAAAACTAAGAGAAGAACATAACTGCATGAGCTGTACCAACCTCGTCCCCAGGGCCTTTTAAAGAAAGATGCGAAGGGCAGCAAAGGCCCTGGTAAAGGCTGGTGAAATAATCCACAAATTGTGGATTATTTTGTCACGTGATATATCGGAGCAAATACTATACAGGGGGGTGCGATCGCTGATCGCTTTAGCTACAATATATTCGTCAATATTGCATAAACACCGAAATCGACAAATAAAGAACAAAAATCTATTTTAAAATGAAAAAATCTGTTAAAGTTCTTCCAAAAATATTGAATAAATTTGAAATTGCCTTCAAATTAGCTCTGAGAACCTTGGTTGAACTGTAAAGGAGATCTATTAAATAGACAAAGCAACAGTGCAAAACGAATGGATCGATAGAAGTATTTATACTATGAATTACTGTCGCAAGGAAATTGCTGCCTCGATTGTGAAACAGATATGTAAAATCACTTTAATTTAATAATATGAACTCTCAATACACCATATCCATGATCATCAAAACATTTAATAGTTATTGTTGCTACAATAGATCTTTCTTGCAAATGTCAATATCATACAGTATATTTAACAGTTAAAGGGAGTACAAGACCCAAAGAATGTCTGAAAAACAAGGAATATTAACATCGTATGCACTTGGAATTTAAATGCTTATGTTAGCCATATGCCCTGAGTATAACCTGGTTGACCTCCATGGTTAATTAACATTTCCTGAATTTAATTGAGTTGAAATATTTTATTTGATTTTCATTCTTATCCCAAGAACATTGTGAACATACATATAGTGCTTTGGGTTTAGATTTCAAAGGCCAAGCCTCAAAACAAATGTTGTGATCTTAATGATCAGGCATTCCCAAACAATTACATGCATGAGGGTCAAATCAGACAGAAAGCCTCCATATGCTTTATCAAGGCTGAATAATATAATGAGATGGAATTAATTTCCTCATTATACTGTTAACAAGCTCTTGTTTTTGCTTGTAATCAATTACACAAATTACTTCCCAGAACATTATTTAAGGAGATTATTTGACAAGTCAGCAGGTACATTTTTTCCTGAGCCACAATTGGGGCAATTCAGTGTCACTCATCACAACAGGCGCTCAAAATCACTCACAACATACAACAGGCAGTTCAGCATCACTCACCACAATTGACTGTTCAATACTGTGTGCCTCAGTAGGCAAATCAAATATCAATATTTTGCTCAGATCAACAAATATCAAAATTGAACTCATTCTCAAAACATGATACAATAACAAGGGGTCTCTTATGGACAAATACAAGACACCTGGTGTCAAATGTATCAAGTGACAAGATTATTCATCTCTTTTAATTTAAATACATTTTGCCGCCTTGTAATAAAGTACTATTTGTTTTGGGGACCATCAATTGAGCAATTTAAAACATTCGCAGTGTATGCTTTATCAGACCTAAAGGTACTTGGCTTCACCTCGTATCTTTATACCTGATAAACTATGATACAGTATTTAGCCTGAATATTATTATAAATGTATGAAGGATATATTGGGTCATTTCAGAAAACATCCATACCACCCCCACGGAGGAAATTGGAAGTTAACCCCCCTACCCCCTTCGGATGTCCTAATACGTTTACTATTATCAGAAACAATTTTGTCTGCCCTCCCCCTCCGGACGGCAGAAATTTCCTCCGTGGGGGGAGTGTGGATGTTGACGATGTTTTCTGAAACGACCCATTATACATATATTCTTGATGCTCAACATTATCCGATAATCATTTAACATGAAATCCGATAATCATTTAACTATTGAGAATTGTGTGAATTCCTGAATTACTTATTGTTACAGACTGTACTGACCTCTTGCAATTATGGTTATTAACCAAAATCTGACAATGTCTCTAGTTAACCCATTGAGCTGCAATGTGCCCCAGTGTGCCATACTTACTGAAATTGACTGATATGTGGTTTATGTTTTTTTTTGTGGCAATTCTTTGGGAATCACAAGTGCATTTGTATATCTTAATACACTGTGAGAATACAAGTATTAGTATTTAAATGACCCAATATGATGTAAGTTACCTTTCAGGTATATAATTTGTATACAGCATCAGTGGTGTAACTTAACTTTTTTGACCACTTGCCCTCAGGGCAAGTTGGACATGAAAATTGGTTGCCCTGAATAAAATCCACTTGCCATCAGGCAATGGGGTACCTACGCGGGCCAGTATAAATTAGAGAGACAACATATCCACACATTGGACTAGTGGCATTGGCTATGTTACTGCCTCAGATCTAGACTACCTCAGATCTAGCTTTGGCTCACATATTAAACAAAATTTGAATCAAGTACACTTATTTAATTTAATGTAACACTAATCACCATTATTTTTTATTTATTTTTTATTAGTTTTACAATAAGAAATTGAAGGCACAGACAACAGGACTAATAAAGTCCCAAATTAAGTCCTGCCATAAATTAAGTCCTGCCATATTTCGTTATCATATCATGAATAAACATTTAATAACCAAAAAGAGAATCAATGCATAATATAATCAAACAATTTAGATGAATTTGATGCAGATGATTTGCCAGCTTGAACCAATGTCGTCGAACAGCCTTTATTCTATCCGACAATAATAATATGAACTGAAAGCTGGCCAGCTTTTTGTGGCAAAGCAACTTGCCCGTTCGGGCAACCAAGAGGAAACTTTTACTTGCCCATCATGATATTCACTTCAATCACTTGCCCCGGGCAAGTGTTAAGTTACACCTCTGAGCATAGTAGTTGCCATTTGGCAGCTGTTGGTCAACAGTGAAGGTTCAAAAACACACATGCCGGAATGCTTATAGAATACCTCGCCATTTTTCCGCATTCATTGACACATAAATAAGTACAAGAATCACTTCAAAATAGTTTAAGGGTAAAGTTTAGAGATTAAATCATATGAGTATGTTAGTTTGGTTCAAATTTGACTGGGGTTTTTTGAAGAATGAGGCAATCATATTAGATCAATTTTGAGTAAATTGACAATGTTTACAAGGAATTAATAGCGGTAAGGTGTGAAAGTTGTGGGTATTCTATAGTTGCATCAAAAAAGTGAAAAACCAAGCTAAAAGCCCCAAGAATACCTGATTGCCACAATGTCAAAGAGCATAGTTGCTGACTAAGAAACATCTATTAGACCATGTACAGTACTTGAGTCTTGTGATAATATCAGTGATATTGCTTTTGTATTATACGATATACTGTAAACTTGCTGTTAACATATTATATTATTAATATTCATGGTTGTCAAATATCATAAAATCAACACACAAAATTCACACACAAAGGTTTAAAATAGTGTATATTGGTATAAACGTTTAATAAAAATGCATACATACGTAACCCATGGTCGGCATGGAATTTTGTCACTTGGCACAGTACTTTAATGTTTTTTTAATGTTTGTCCCACATTAAAATATATTGAGTCAATGACAGTGCAACTGTTCATATTAAAACGTTCTAATCACATTTTACATGCACATTTGTATTCAGTAGTAATCTTTTCATAAAGGTACATCAAAGTCCCAAATCAAATTCTTCACTGACAGTAGTGACAGTATGTTATTGACTCCCAAACGACAAATATTATAAAACACGCTTCCAAGCTGAAAAGAAATATTTACTGTTGTCAGTCAATGTTTAGACTCTTCTCTTTGAATCTTGATCTTCCACAAGTATTGCTGTTGATTATATTCCATATTTTTTTGAAGAACATCGCAGACTATATATTTATTTCCACTGTCAGTTGAAAAGTTTATCATCATAGTTTCGGTCTCTGGTTTCAGTCGCAAAAGCTTCTATCGCCCCTTTGCACGGCCATGTTTGATAAAATCAAAGCGGCCCGCACCCCCGGTTTGAAAAGTTAAATATTCTGAAATATTCAAAATTTGAAGCATCACGTGACCAGCCTTTACCAGGGCCTTTGCATTCTCGTACCCAGAGCCCTTCTTACGCGCGTTCGACCGAGCCCGACGAGGGGCTCTGGCCAAGAAAGAACAGCAGTACGAAGCAGTTAGGAAGATTGTTGTTGATAATCGCCCACAAAAGCGGTAGATGTCGCTAATTTTATTTATTTAAATCAATTAGTTGATTGAAATTAATAGGTTGAGACGTGATGTTCTCATAGCAAAAAGTCAGCATATTTATGGCAGATGCTCGTCGTATTTCCAAATCAGTGATGTTAATCAAACAAATCTGTGTTACATGTTCAAAGCTGACGTGCCATCTGAAGAGAAAATATTAAAGCCAGCCAGAATATGAAGTTAATTGTGATGACTATTTTCTTCCTAGAAACCGATTTTTTACAATTTTCAAATGATTTGCAGTATAGTATGTCTTATGTATAACTGTTGACTTTTAATAAAACACAAAAAAGTCTAAAACTCTGTACAATAGCGACTTAAGAGGGCCTCTCAGTAAAATCCACCCACTGGTTTGGGGGAAGGGAAAATAGATTTAGCTCATATTTTGCATATGAACTAGACTT
>CACRXK020014597.1:0-12943 GCA_902702795.2 Paramuricea clavata
GTGGGTGGGGGGTGGAAGGAATCAAATGTCATTGAAGAATATACCCTCATCATCAACCTTTTGCTCTTTCTTTTCTTTTCCCTTTGTTCTCTTCCTTCCCTCTTTCTCTTCTTTTCTTTTCTTTTCTTTTCCTTTCCCTTCCCTTTCCTTTTCACTCTTCTTTGAATTTCTTCCCTGGCCCCAAGACCCTTTGATTCCTCCCCTCCCAAGGGGATGGTGGGGGGGGGGGATTATAGAAGAATATTCACATCTGGCTTATTGAGGAATATTCACTGAGACGAAGGCAAGGTGAATATTCCCCGATTATCACCGAGCCTGACTCTGAGTTCCTTTAAGTTTTTCAAAGTTTATGAGCAGTGTTTTTGGTCCCTTGCGCTCCAAGGGCGCGAAGAGCTGTTCCCGGGCGGTATATTCAGGGTATACCCGAGGAAACGAAAGCATTAGTGAAATCTAAAATTCATCAATAATCGCGGGTGCGTGACTATGATTCATAGGTGGACAACCTACTAATCTCAAAAGTATGGCGAATTTCAACAGTGAAAGGAGCATTTTTGGGGGCGAAAAGGCGAAGAAAAAATTATTTGGAGACCCGAAAAATTGTTAACGGATGGAGCAGCCAAACCGCTTTTCTGTTTCTGCTTCATAACAAATATCATGAGCCGGGACAATAGATTGCCGAAAATCGTAACGTCGAAGGCAAGTTTGTTCTAAATATTGATGTATTGTTTGCTTTAAAAAAACTGATGTCGCGTAATAATGAAAAAAGCCTGGACAGCGTACTCAGTGTATTTTAATAAATTAGCTGTTTTTATTATTTTGGATTATTAACAACCTTTATATTAATTGAATAAAGAGCGAGAATTGTATAATTTGAAATCATGTTATTTCAAACTCACAAAGTTTATCGAAAAGAGGACGGTTTAATTAAAACGTTTCTCGAAGGGTTTGTGATTGAATTTTACATTAAATTGAAGCTTGTTTTATACGCCTAATAATAAAATTGATAATTTATAATTAAAAGTAATATTTTTGGGGTGTTTTAAATGTTTTAAAAATATGAAGAATAAATTGAGCGTGTTACCATAGTAACCACTTCAAATACTTCATGTTTGGAAAATATAGAGGTTTTGCTGGCAGGCGAGGGGTTTCTCCGCGGAGGGCGGACGGCGGACCGCGGACGGAGGACCGCGGACGGCGGATGACGGAGCATTTTATAAACACATGATTACTACCGCAACTAATTATAATACCCTAAATTATATAAAGTATACCAGCCTTAGATCTGTGAAATGAATATGTTTTCACACGTTCGAATTTTTAGCAATGGAATTCTTTAATCAGCATTCAAATGATTCAATACGTATGTATGATGGCTATACGGCGTCTTTCTCGGGAAACGTTTGGAAATATTGTACTAAAAAGCGCCTTAGTTTTGGAGCTTCTGTTAGGCAGAATTAAATGACAGTCACTTGCTGACATTTTCGTACTTTAAAGAAGTTCACGTAGAAATGGCCGATTTGCATGCGACGACTATACCATATATGGATTTTACCGAAATATTATGCATTAGGGGCGGACCATTTGATGAGGTGGATTTTCATTGAGCCTAATAATTTTTTAAACCTAATGCTGCTCGATATTTTTCTGTCGTTCACTGGGTCTTGAACATTTTTTTATTTTGTGGGCACATATAGGTAGTAGGTATTGAGTATATGCTATCGATCGTGATTTAAGAGAATTTTTTATAAAGTTTGGACATGCAAACGTTCACAATTGTATATATTTACAATTGTATATTTTTATTATTTCTTTAACTATTTTGAGTTATAGATATTTTCCTGACATATTGATGTAAATATGATATATTATAATATCTACCATATATGTCAATGTCACACAGTATTGACAAGCTATTTGAAAATGTAACAAGCCATTTGAAAAATGTATATATGTGTAATGTCAACTTGGGCAATGTAAGTTGGATAGCGTAAATATTGTATATTGTATATTCTATTACATTTATTTGAAGGGCTTAGGGAAGGTTATAATTTCGTTCTACATCTACATACAGTGGAACATAAGAAATTCCAAAATACGGTTAAATTTGCCGAAGCCACGAACGAATTGCCTAAAACGAAGCTTTTTCTATAGTGGGGCAGTTCTTTGGAATAGTCACCCTCAAGATATAAGAAAACTACAATCATTTGCCCAATTTAGGAAAGCAATAGCGGAATATTATTAATAGTAACTAGGAATTTGCCTGACTTCCACACGGCAATCTTGCAAACCAGTTCATGGTATTTTTATATTTATTTAATTTATCATACTTACCATCTGTAAAATGAAGATTTTTACCGCGTTTAAATAAAATTGTATTGTATTGTGTTGTGTTGTGTTAATTGTGTCGTGTCGTGTCGTATTGTATTGTATTGTATTGTATTGTATTATATTGTATTGTATTGTATTGTATTGTATTGTATTGTATTGTATTGTATTGTATTGTATTGTATTGTATTGTATTGTATTGTATTGTATTGTATTGTATTGTATTGTATTGTATTGTATTGTATTGTATTGTATTGTATTGAATTGTATCATATTTGATTTATGCTGTTAAAAAACTAGTTCCTTTAAAAGGACAGAGAACATGTAGTGAAGTTCGAAATTTTAAAAACTTTAATGAAAGGTTATTTTTGCACGATTTGTCTAGGATCCCCTGGGATTATGTCAATCAATTTAAAACCCGAATGATAGCTGGCAAGTACTTGATAGACACGCGCCAATTCTGAGAAAGTATATTAAAACTAAAAGAATCCCATGGCTAAATGCCTCTATTAAGCAACTAATGAGGCAAAGAGATTTTCATAAAATGATGTTTAAAAAAATCAATTCTGAGATGCATTGGGAAAAATTTAAAGCCATTAGAAATAAAATTAATGCTGAAATTAAAAATCTTAAAGCTAACTATTTCAATACTAAAATATCTGAGAGTCTTCAGCATAAGAACGTAAAAAAAAGTTGGTCCTTGATTAATAACCTACTTGAGAAAAATTCAAAATCAACCATTATCAATGAAATTAGGACTGATAGTAATGTAATTCTTCCAGATAGAAACCTGATTGCAAACAAATTAAATGATTATTTTGTTAATATTGGTCCCTCGCTTGCACTCGGGGAGGAAGAAATTCATCATACCTCTGTTGGTGTGACAAATCGTGGTGATTTAGAATGTAACACAACTTTTTGTTTTTCTGATATAAGTGTTCATCAAGTTCTAAACAACTTAAAAGAACTAGTAACATCCAAAGCTACTGGCGTAGATAAAATTCCAGCTAACGTTCTTAAATTATCTGCCGATATAATTGCACTATCTCTGACAACAATCTTTAACCAATCACTACATACTGGCATATTTGTAAATGACTGAAAATTAGCACGTGTGCAACCGATTTATAAATCTGAGGATAGAACCAAATGTGAGAATTACCGTCCAATTTCTATTCTTCCAGTTGTAAGTAAAATTTTTGAAAAAGAAATTTTTCAGCAATTATATAGTTATTTATCTGCAAACTCACTAATTTCAAAGTTTCAATCTGGATTTCGACCTAAACATTCATCTCTAACCTTACTTCTCCAGAGGTGCGATCAATGGCTAAAAAATATGGATGAGGGTAAAATAACTGGTCTTGTTTCTCTGGATATCAAGAAAGCATTTGATTCAATTGACCATCAAATTTTAATGTCAAAAATGAAAGACCAGTTTGGTATTCGTGAAAATGAATTGAATTGGTTTACCTCTTACTTGACTGATCGTCGACAAGTTTGCTGTGTAAATGACCATATATCCTCTTGGAAATCCATAGAAAGCGGTGTGCCGCAGGGGTCCATTCTCGGTCCTTGATGTTTTTATTATATATTAATGATTTGCAGCAATATTTAAAATTTACAACTCCGGGTTTATATGCTGATGATACGCAGATATCTGCCTCGTCTGATAATTATGATGAACTGGTGGAACTATTAAACTTTGATTTGAAAAATATTAGTAGATGGCTCTCGGATAACAAACTGCAACATCATACTACTAAAACTAAGCTAATGTTCATAGGCTCCCGGTACAATATCAAAAATAAAATTGGAGATAAATTAGTGACCTTTAAGAATAAATAATTAAAACGGTACAGATCTTTTAAATGTTTAGGAGTTGAGTTGGATGAACACCTTAGTTGGGAAGTTCACATTAATGCAATCTGTAAGAAGGTTGGTGTAGGGATAGGAGTTTTAAAACGAACAAAACCATTCGTCCCCAATGAAACCCTGCACATCATCCATAAGGCGTTAATTCTGCCATACTTTGATTATTGTCCCGCTTCGTGGGATAATTTCGGAATTGTACTAAAAGAAAAACTACAGAGATTCCAAAATAGAGCTGCAAGGGTGTTGACGGGAGTAAGTTATGATACCAACTCCTCTGAGCTCCTTGAACGGCTTAACTGGAAAAATCTTGAAAACAGATTTAGATTTAATAAAGTGGTTCTGGTATACAACATTCTTAATAATGGTACTACCCCCTGTCTTCGAGAATTCTTTTCTGCACGAAGCAATAATGATAATGACTGTCATCTCAGAAACTATGATACAAATCTCCAAAACCTAAGAAAGAATTTCTTAAAAGAAGCTTTAGGTGTAGTGGAGCTGTACTGTGGAATAGTCTTTCTGCTGAGGCTAAGTCTGCTCATTCCCATTTCTTGTTTCAAAAGACTTATTTGAATCTTGTTTTTAATTGTTATTCCATTTGTAACTACACATTATGTTCCGGATAATATTCTTTTTGGGTCTGTGGTTTAATTAGTTTTTCTTCATTTTTATATACTTGTAAATAGCTAAATAGACGCCCCCCATGAAAACCAGCCGTATAGCTGATGAGGATAGCGTCTCTAAAGAAATTAAATACATACATACATATTGCATTGCATTGCATTGCATTGCATTGCATTGCATTGCATTGCATTGCATTGCATTGCATTGCATTGCATTGCATTGAGTAATATGTAAGCACTCGCATGAATGGACCTTGGCTACGTGTTAGCCTTTTAGTAAGTAAAACGGAGATTATAAGTCAATACAGTTTAAAGTATAAAAATGACAGCAAGTGAATGTCATGTAACAGCCCCACCTAATAATATTTTAATTCAATAACAGTGTTAGGGCAATTATATACAGAAGTACCAAAACTAAGGCGCTTTTTTAACAATATTTCCAAACGTTTCACGCGAAAGACGGCGAACAGCCTCCTATCATACATACGTATTGAATGCTGATTAAAAAATTCCATTGCTAAAAATTCGAACGGGTGAAAACCTATTCATTTCACAGATCTAAGGCTGGTATACTTTAATTTAGGGTATTATAATTAGTTGCGGTAGTAATCATGTGTTTATAAAACGCTCCGCCGTCCACCGTCCGCTGTCCGCAGTCCGCGGTCTGCCTTTTATCCGTCCGCCTTTTATCTACACCCGACCGCCGACAACACATCAAGAAACGAAATACGCCCACTTTTCGCTCTTGTCAAGTTGGCTCCGCCTTTGCATAAACTTTACTTACATCCAATTAAATCTATCCAATAGGAACCGTTACATGTAATGTCATGTTTATTTACAGTGTATCAAAAAAAGGTAATCGAACTGCAGCGCGCTATTGTACGTCAATTACTCGGCGTACGAACATTTTTTTTTCATATCCGGAAAGATCAGGCTTTTAGCTATTGAATGACATGTTTTTTATGCCCAGTGAAGAAAAAATAAGTAAGAACGAGTCCGATAAAAAATGTTAGTCAGAATAGCGTATTTTCACCTCTGTGCCTAATTAAAGCAATGCATAACAAAAGAAAAAGATATTAATCACGAACTTGTCGTAGCTTAGCTAAGATTTATTCCAACTTAAGGTGGCTCGATATAGTTATCACAAAAATTCCGCTCAAGAATCGCGAACAAAACCGGGTGACCATTTTTACGCGCAAGTCGCGGAAACTGATGAACAAAATGAAAGAACTTCAAAAATGACCTGACGTGAGCAGTTTCTCGCCCCATCTCACGTCATTGCGCGTGTTCTATACACTGAGCTGTATAATAACTGGAGGACCTGCTCCTATCTCTCGTCAGTCAAAAAAGTGTCGCCAAAAACATGGCGGATTTTGACGCCATATGACGCCATTTCCATGGAAACTGGTCCGAAAACCTCATGGTAGTTACCACTGACCAGGCTCAATTCTGTGCCCACGGCAGTTTTCACCCTCCCCCCCTGGTTTTTTGCAAAAGATTTGGTTTTTGCAGATAAATATTTATAGTTCTCGTTGTTTTAAATCTTTTGTTCAAATGTTGAGATATATTCACTACCTTTGACCATTTGGTTAAAGGTATGCAAGTCGTACGTGTTATTCTCGCCCGCGAAAGCCAAACAAAACCTCGAGAAATGTGGGGAAAGAGTATTAAAGACGATACTTGAGTCGGGTAAAAGGTAGGAGATGTCTAGACAATTTTACTCATTCTTTATCTTATTTGACGTGAAATTGGTAAGCCTAACGATGAAATACACTTCATTTGTTAAGAAATCAAGCTTTCAGCTTTCTACAGTCCAAATTTCATATTGTAAGGTGTAAAGTTTCCCATTATTTTAACAAGCTGTATTCACAAATTGACAAATATTTAGTCAGTCTAAACAACAAAGATTTGATATTCACAAATTTGTATGATATATATATATACTGTTTAAACTCACTAAAGTGCAAACTATCTTGTGTAATAATGTTAAAAAGGTTGACTCCGGAGACCTGAGGTCTCGTTTTATTACTTTTATAAACATACACTTGATGAAACTATGATGTGTAGGGTTTGTGGTTTGTGTTGAACATTCTATGGTGTTGAATATGCACCAACGTTTGTATAAGCTACTGGGGTACTGGAAGCTAGCTTATCCAGGAAGGTAGTTTCTGTCTACCTATAAAATATTGATTGGGGACACTTTTTGTGTCATTATACACCTGATTACAAAATAAACTCCTTAAGCACCAGTGCTCTCCCCTAGACACTTAAAATTGTCTGGTGTTTATCAATTTATATAAAATAGGGTGCATTAAGGTACAATGCAACTTTTAAAACAGTTTAATGAAAGAATTTCTAAGCAGCATTGTATGTAGACCTTTAAGACAGGAATAAACCTGCAGCCATCAATGATTCTGATGCAGTGTTCAAACCAATTTATACTGATCAGCTACAGTTGTCGAGCTGTAGTTGCAATGAAATTCATGTAAATATCGTAAGGTGAAGCCTGTTGTAAGGTGCAAGGGTAAATGTCAGGATTTTGGACATCACACTCAACAGAACTACCCTGTAACGCCCGTGGTATCAAATATGATACCACATTTATAATTATGTAAAAAAATAATAAATTATTCATAAAAATCATTTAAAACTTCATGTTGTATTCTGCAAGCGCCTGTAGTAACGTTTTTGATGCGAATTACCGCTGACCTGTATATACTCGGGTCATAAATATAAAATCCAACATGGCTGCCAACATGTGCTATTGTTTGTGAAAAATCCTTGAAATAAAAAGCCTTGTTTTTGCGAAACCGGTTAGTAATTTTTTTGTTTCTGGCTTGATTCATGTGAATAAGGTTCTAAAGCTATCATAATTGCCATTTGTGTATTATGGTCTGTGAAAACATTCACAGGATCGCTTTTTAAAAACATGGTATCAAATATGATACCACGGGCTTTAAAGGTCATAAACTGATAAACATGTGGTCTTTAAACCAATTATCCTTCTCGGATTTCTGAGGCTTATTTTAGCTTATTTGTGTTTGTAAACTTAACTATTTCTGTAGTTACAGTATTTCGAATGTATCTGTTTGTATTTTAGTATATTTACATGTATTTTAGATTTTTAATAATTTTACAACTATCATTTAATTTAGTAGCTCTATTTGTTAGCAATACTTGGCAATTTGGAAGTAGCCTGAAAGAAGTGCCGAACATAAAAATATTGAAATATATCATTTTATTTATAAAATATTTAGAAATGTCATTGCCGAAGGATCAGTATAGCTTAGTCAATGTGTTAGATGTAATAGACAATAGCGACAGTGAGTTCGAAGGGTTCGAAAGTGAGTCGGATGGTGAATTTAGTCCATATTGCTCCAACCAGTCATCAGAGAGTGATAGTGAAGTTGACGACAGCAGTGATTTACTAGATCATAGTAACCAAACTTCTGATCAGGAAAGTGAATGGGAATCGGATGATGATGTTCCTTTATCAAGCATGGCAAAACTGACACCAAATACCAAGTACAAATGGCGCAATGTTGCGTTTCAACCACCAGAGAACATAGAGTTTTGTGGTGACACAAAACTTCCAGATCTGCCAACAGTGAATGGCGAAGTCACACCATACAGTTTGTTCAAGATGTTTATATCGGATGAAATGCTTGGATCTGTGGTTAACGAAACAAACCGGTACAGCGTGGAGAAAAATGGCCAGTCAATAAATATATCTCGTCAGGAATGCGAACAGTTGATAGGAGTGATCTTCTATATGGGACTGGTCCAAATGCCTAGCCTTCGCTCGTATTGGGAGAATGAGCTAGGTTTTGAGCCGATTTCCAGTGTTCTATCTCGTAATCGATTCCTTAAATTGGTCACATTGCTTCATTTTGTTGACAACAATGCCATCACAGATGAGGAAAAGAAAGACAGGCTTTGGAAACTACGTCCATGGCTTGATGCAATGAGACAAAATTTTCTGCAAATCCCTCCAAAAGAATGTCAGTCAATTGATGAGATTATCATTCCATTCAAGGGTAGATCTGGCCTCAAAGTTTATATGCCTAAAAAGCCACATAAGTGGGGGTTTAAACTTTGGGGTCGATCAGACTCAGATGGATTTATGTATGATTTCGACGTATACCAACCTGTTCCAGATGACCAAGTCTCAGAGCTGGGACGATCTGCCGGGGTTGTAGAGAAAATGACTGATACATTGCCAGATGGGAAAAATTTCAAGGCCTTCGCTGACAATTATTTCTCTTCTGTTGCACTTGCTGAAAAGTTGAAGAAGCGCCAAATATATTACATTGGCACAGTCAGGATGAATCGTGTGACTGGAAACAAATTGCTGAAACCCAAGGAAATGAAAAAGACTGCTCGAGGACATTGTGTTGCCCAGGTTGAAAGAAACACGAATGTGGTATGTGTCCAGTGGAATGACAACAAAGTAGTCAGCCTCATTTCGTCCTATGTTGGGAGAGAACCCATGACAGAGGCAAGGCGTGGGGATAGGAAGGGAAAAAAAACATGTGCAAATCCAGAAGCCAAAGATTGTGGAAGAGTATAATAAGTTTATGGGAGGCATTGACCTTCTAAACATGTGTACAAACTTGTACAAGTACAATATAAAGTCTCGTAGGTGGTATATGTATATATTCTTTCATTCGCTTACACTTGCCCTAGTAAATTCCTGGTTTCTGTACAGAAGGTACCATCAAGAGCAAGGTACAGATAAGAAAGAAGTGCTTCCTCTCAGGAAATTTCAAGCTGCTTGTGCGTATGCTCTGACCTCAGCCGGCAAAGGAAAGAAGCGAACACGTGGTCGCCCATCATTAGAAGAGCAGGAAATTTTGGAAGCAAACAGGTCCCAGAAGAAGAGGTATGTTGGTGTACCTGAAGATGTCCAGAAAGATGAGTTTGACCACTTCCCCATGTATGATCCAACACGTCAACGGTGCAAGGTTTGCCCAAGAAAGAATTCTGCTTTCTCACACATCAAGTGCATGAAGTGCAATACTCACCTGTGTTTGAATAAAGACAGAAACTGCTTTGTTACATTTCATAAATGAATTTAAGTTAACTAGAACACTGGATCACAAACACTGGATTTACATTTATAATATTATATATTATTTTAAACTTGTATTAATTAATAATAATTATTATTATAATTAATATTTAATAATATTAATTATAATAATAAATATTATTATTTTTAGTCAATTATATATATCATATAGTAAATAAATAAGATAAAGTAGAGAATTTCATGCTTAGCATAACCATAGATGCCATGAACAGGTTATTTTTCAAATTATATAGCATATCAATGTAACATGATATTTAAAAAAAATTACCCACCAAAGCCCGTGGTATCATATTTGATACCAACCAAAAAATCTGCGCACGACCACTTAGATCAAAAATTTTTTTTTGAACATGAATCTTACACCATTTGCAGCTATGCTACCAAGTTTGGTAATTTTCGAAGGGGTTTTTCCAAGGTTGGCTTAAATGTTGAAGGTAGCATCACTATAGACGAATATTTTAAGTGTCAATTTTATACATATTTAGACCTAACCAACCTAAAAAATATCATTTGCAGCTGCTTTAACCAGGTCTAACAGGTAAAATGTATAAAATTTACACTCAAAATTTTCATCTACAAAAACCCTTCAACATTTAGTGATGTACATCAGCATTGCCATGTAAAACCCTTTTCTCACCAAACATGCACTTACTGCATGTAATAGTTGGTGGTCAACATAGAAATATTTGCACAAGAATAGACATTACCTCTCAATTCTTTATTTTACTCATACGGAATACATGGTCTGCTTCACTGTTAAATTAATATGTAGTTTTTACAGTAGATAATAATTAAACTGCTTTATATTTTTTAGACCAAGAAGTGTTGAACTTCTCTTAAGGGAGAGGTATTGTCAGTGGCAAATTTGAGGAATCTGATACATTGATGGAATACTGCATGTGGTCATGAAATTATACTTGCTGAAATCCTCAAGGTCTGAAAATTGAAGAGGTTTTGTACCAATCTCTGCTAATCAGCAAGGATCAAACGACGTGCTTAAGTAACACTACTAGTTTTGTAAAGAAAATGAAACACTCTTGATGACATATACTAGATTTGTTGAAATAGTTGAACTGAGGCAATGATAGTAATTCAGGCATTTTGGGGGAAAATTTTTAAAAATGTATTTGTTTTTAAATTAAAATGTAAATTTATGTTTGACTCATAATTATCTCAGAACCAATCCAATATCCATCACTATACATTAAACATATTTTCGGAGGTCAAGTAACTACCAATGATTTGAGCTCTAGGTTTGGAAAGAGAAATCACAAAATGTTAATGAAAATTTTAATAAATTTTATATATTTACATAATGCAGTACATACTGTAATTTAGTATTTATAACAACAAGTATTTAATATAATCATTGACAATTGTATTGAATTGAATTACATTAATAAGGGGGCATTCATTATTGATGGGGAGTGGGTGGTGAGAAATTGGGGGGGTCCATCCTGAGATTTTCCCAGATGAAAAGGGGGGACTGCAATTCTGGTAAACCAAATCCTGGGGGGACCTGACATTGAAGGAAGACACATCTACAACTTTCGAAAATTATGGTGAGGGTAAAAACAAAAAGAAATCAGATTTACATAACTTCATCTTTGAATTTATTTATGAAGTTATCAAATACATCATTTCTGAAGTTATTCAAAACAATCACAGTACATGTTTCATCAGATCTATTAAAACACTTGGGTATTGCCTTGTGTTATAAATCTGATAAAAAAGGTTGCTGTTGGTGCCTTTGAATATATTTTAATACAATATAATAACATTTAGATTTAATGTAGTGTGAATCAAAAAATTAAATGTGACTGTGTGTAGTACCCTTTATTGTCAATAAAAAAGAGTTGCACCATAATTATACTTGACTACAGTAATTGGTGAGTGACTAATTATTATCATAACTTCAATTTGTTCTTTTCCATTTTGGCATCCTGTGCCATTTCTTCTGGTACTAGGCCGTAGGATGAGCATCCAAAAGATGCTTAGAAAACGGATTCCGTTGCACCCCTCGTGTAACTACGTAATTTTCACATGAATAAATAGATAAAAACTTACTTTATCAGAATCCGTTGCTCCCCAAGCGAAACAGGTGCACACTTGGGAGAAAAATCCTTCCAAAGTTTGATATTTTCGCGCTTCGAAATATTCGAACCGCCATTGTTTTGATAGCAAATACGCATGCGCAACTCACCCAAACTCGCACTGCGCACGCGCATAACCAACGCACATGCTTCGAAGTGGAAACACGCTCAGTTATGCAAATAAACATGGCTGAAGATATTTATAAAACTTGATTATCCTCATGTTTTATGCATTTTGATGGCGTTACGGAGCAACTTTGCAAAGTTACACGCCAAAGGCTTAAGAAATTTCTTGAGTGTAGGTCAAAATGGGCCAAACTTAAATGTCAACAAGCTGATATAACTAAGAAATCGGTACGAGAACATCGATGATGGATCTGTCAATTCATACATGGAGAAGAACCCTGACACCATTAACTTGATGGAACCATCATGAAATGCTGGAAGAGATTTTGTGATGAAGAGAAGATCTGTAGATAACAGAGGAAAGAAGAAAAAGGAGAAGGAACTAGCTGTAAAACTATAACTTCTACCGAAGAATCACGTGGAAGTGGAGGCAATAGAACCAAGGCGAAAAATTACACGTTAAAATATAAACGCCCTGGCGCCCTGCCTAAAAGAAACGCGCATGTACTCCCAGAAATATGTATTATTTGTGGAAGAGACGCCTCGTGGTTCTCACTAGACAAGGTATGGTCATTTTGATGGGTATAATACTAGCGCAATGTGCACAACATTCTCAGGTTTGGTTTTAAAATATATTGAATTGTGATCAATTAAGTTTACTTAGGGTAAAGTAGTTTCTATGCTACAAACATCTAGCCTTGTTATTAGTAGATATTTAGTTTAATAATTTATTTTGTTTCACACCAGGCAACTTTAAAGAAGAGAAGAACCCCACTCATGTTGGCAGAAACAATTGATGCTGGTCTTCTACG
>CACRXK020014598.1:0-12943 GCA_902702795.2 Paramuricea clavata
AACAGCAACAGCAACGGCAACAGTAACAGCAACAGTAACAGTAACAGTAACAGTAACAGTATAACAGTATAACAGTAACAGTAGCAGTAACAATAACAGTAACATGCAGTAACGGTAACAGTAACAGCAACAGCAACAGCAACGGCAACAGTAACAGCAACAGTAACAGTAACAGTAACAGTAACAGTATAACAGTATAACAGTAACAGTAGCAGTAACAATAACAGTAACATGCAGTAACGGTAACAGTAACAGCAACAGCAACAGCAACGGCAACAGTAACAGCAACAGTAACAGTAACAGTAACAGTAACAGTATAACAGTATAACAGTAACAGTAGCAGTAACAATAACAGTAACATGCAGTAACGGTAACAGTAACAGCAACAGCAACAGCAACGGCAACAGTAACAGCAACAGTAACAGTAACAGTAACAGTAACAGTATAACAGTATAACAGTAACAGTAGCAGTAACAATAACAGTAACATGCAGTAACGGTAACAGTAACAGCAACAGCAACAGCAACGGCAACAGTAACAGCAACAGTAACAGTAACAGTAACAGTAACAGTATAACAGTATAACAGTAACAGTAGCAGTAACAATAACAGTAACATGCAGTAACGGTAACAGTAACAGTAACAGCAACAGCAACAGCAACGGCAACAGTAACAGCAGCAGTAACAGTATAACAGTATAACAGTAACAGTATAACAGTAACAGTATAACAGTAACAGTAACAGTATAACAGCAACAGTAACAGTAACAGTAACAGTAACAGTGACGGTAACAGTATAATAAAATTAAATTAAGTTACAATTCCCGCCTGGTTCATCACTTGCGAGTATAAGTAAGTAAGTAACGGTAACAATTGCTGTAAAATTATTTTTAATTTTATTTTCAAATTTAGAACGAGAGTTTATCCATTGAATTTTGGGATTTTTATTCTACTTCAATAGACTCAATAGTTCTATAAAGCTTAATACTCAAGTTGTCATGCCATTCAGATTCAATCACTCATCAATGACAAAAAATTTATTTCGTTTGCAGGAGAAAGCAAGAAAAAACTGGTTTGAAAACATTTTGCCTCGAGAACTTGCGTACTTCGAATCAATTTTGAAATGCAATGGAACAGGATTTTTTGTAGGAGACAAGGTGGGCTGCTAAGAAAAAACTGATTATTTGCAAATGCTTCCTAAAACATCAAAATCTCGTTTTAATAATGTTCATCAAAATGAGGTAGACGCCCGGCCAGAGAAAGGAAAATTCCCATGAATGACAAAAATGATGAGAAAAAAAAGCAAATTCCTGGCCGATCTAGTGCTGCTGCTTCCTTCTTACTACAATATAACTATATACATTTAATACATGAAATATCAATGTATAGTGTCTATATGATCCAGACATCCAGTATCAAAACCTCAACTTTAATGTATTAATACTACAAAATAGTAGGGGTATTTTTAGGACACCTTGTATTTTAGTCATGTGTTTAGTGAAACCTATATCTATATGCATATTGCAACTGATGAAACTAAGTGGTCTCAATATTTTTTATGCGTGGTTCTTCTTTTTCAGATGACATATGCTGACATTGCATTCTTTTGTACATTCAATGATTATGTGGCCGGAGGAAAGGCTGAGGTTCCATCACAGTTTGAAAGTTTTCCAATGGCTACCTCTCTCTATCAACGTATACTGAATGAGCCTAATGTTGCTGCTCACATGAAGAGTAGACCAGATACCATTCTCTGAATTTAGTGCAATTTTCATATCAGTGTCAGTGATAAGGAATTGTATTTAGGTAGTAATTACTGTAACATCATTTTTATGAATAACAGGACAGAATAAGAAAATACTGAATTACCAAAGTACAAAGTGCTAAATTCTCGCTCATTAAATCAACAGTTCCACGTTATGTTTTGTTTGATAACGTATCTCCGAGCCCGTGGTCAAGAAAACGGGATGAAGAAAAAGGCAGAATTCGGGATTTCAGAAGTTCCACATGTTGTTCGGGATCAGTATAAGAACGATTTATGGTAATATGGTCCCTCTAACATTTCATTAATATCAGTTGAATATTGGCATGGATGTTCGTCAGGGACTTCGTATTTTACGAGATTAACATGCATGAACTCATTGAACTGATGAACAAATCAGCCATATTTTTAAGACTGAACTGACTTTTGCTAACCACGTTTACCGATTGTTACCGCAGCGAGGCCATGGGGGAGGGGGTGATCCGGTAATGGGGGTTCCGCCCCACTTTTTACCTTGACGACTTTGTAATTCTTCCAAATCAGAGGAGATCGTTTTGGTGGTGGTGGTGGTGGTGGGGTGGGGGTGGGGGGGGGGGGGGGGGTTAAAATACAGTACGTAGGGTTCTAGAAATCAAATAAATCGCGCTTGTCTCACAAACAGTTGAAGCTGAGCAATAGAGAAATAATAAAACTCCACGAGTACCACCGTTTCGTGCAAAGTTGACAAAATTGTATGGAAACGCTGCGAAACTCGCTGCAATGAAAGCGCTGAAAAACACCGGCGTTCAACGAAAAGGATCCACACTCCACAGGGCATTAACGGTCCAGTGCATTTGCAGATCAGTTTTGAACGGCGGCCGCAAAGAATGTTGGTCCTGCTTCAATCCGAGACATCTTGTCAGATACGCTTGCAAAATGGCTTCCAATGCTGGTGATGATTCCTTGTATCCTATTGCCGTTCTTATCGATGAATTACGGAACGAAGATGTTCAGGTATTTATAAAAGACTTTCTCCTTTTATCTGAGGTTAATTAATGCAGCAATATACGTTATTTATCTCTATATTTTTGCCGTTAATGTTAGTACAAATAACCGAATTTTGTAACTTGAATCTTCGCAGCTGCGACTGAATTCTATCAGAAAACTATCCACTATTGCTTTGGCTCTTGGCGTTGAACGAACACGAACTGAACTTATTCCATTTCTTACAGGTATAGTTTTATTTCAGTGTTACTTTATATTTCGTACTGTATTTGTTTATTTTGGTCGTCAACCAAATGTAAAACTATTGTGTGACAGATTTTGGGCAGAACTTTATATTGTTTTTCATCAGTATAACTTTGAGTTCAAATTTTATATCATTGTATTAACATCACTAAAATATCGTGTATGTGCCCCAAGTTATTTATATACTGCGTAAATCACATTATTATACAAAGATGAACATACATATATGCCTGTCTAACAAATAATGACAAATTATGTACTGGGCCTGTTCATAAGAGTTGTTTACCAAGACATCCCACTTACCTACAATCTCGACTATAAAATTTTACAGTCACATGAGGTCTCAGGCCGGCCCAATTGCCCAGATCCCGGCTCCCACACACTGAAGGCACTTTAATGCCAAAAATTGCTGTTGTGGCAGAATTTTGCAGCACAAAAAATTGCTAATGTGGCAGGTTTTGTGGCAGATAAACTGTAAAATAAGGTGCATAGTAGCTGGCTGATGATGACCAAAATGGAAACAAATAAACAATCGATATTCTTTGCATGTAGGATCAGTGGTGGATCCAGCAAAGTTTTTTTTGGGGGGGGGGTGCTAACCAATGGCCAAACGGGCGCCAAAGGCGCGAGATTTCTATGGGGGGTCCGGGGGAGTATGTAGTAGCATACTCCCCCGGAAAAATTTTCTGGAGGAGTAGTATACTCCCCGGAAAAATTTTAAAATTTGGGTCTCTGTAATGGCATTTCCAGCATTCTGAGAAAACATTCTGGAAAATTTTTAGATTGTCAAAACATTTCAAAATTCAGAATATTTAATATTGGCTATTCCGCTATTGTCAACTAGTCATACCCAACTGAATTCCTTAACATAAGTTGGTTAGAATTAGGATAAACGTCATTTTTGCACCCCCCCCCCATGCACCCCTGTTGACCAGAGCCTGAGGGGGTGTGCACCCCCCTGCACCCCTCCCCTAAATCCACCACTGTGTAGGATTGCATGGCATTAAAACATATAATACTTTTTGTTTGTGGAAACACCATGTAAATTTGTTACTGCAAAGCTTTTGATCCGTAAGCCCGGATCTTCATCGGTGCTAATATTATTACACTGATGAAGATCCGGGCTTACGGATCGAAACTTTGCAGTAATAAATTTACATGGTGTTTCCACAAACAAAAAGTATTATAAATAAACAATCTATTATTGTGTTAAATGCATTTGCCTGTTATGGATAAATTGTGAGTCTAGATACTGTAGTGTTAAATGGTCAGCAATATTGTGGGAAGGTAAAGGTGTAATCACATTCATGAACTTGTGACAGCTTGTAGACAGGGTGAAAATTTCCCATATGGACCTAGCAACCTGTTTACTGGACTGTAGCCAAGAAAAAGTCGGACTGAGTTAAGAAAAAATATGAGTCATATGAGTATTTTTCTTAGTTTTTTTATGTATCAAATTTAATGCTGAAGTAGTATATCAAAGTACCAGTATTGCTTGTGAGTTTACAAGTGCTAATCATAATAACTTTCAATCTCTCCTGGGACCCCCCCCCCCCAAAGTTCTCCCACCCAGAAAATTCATCCAGAAATAAGTATTTTGAACTAAATAAGACTAAAAACAAGTATTTTGAACTAAATACGACCAAAAATCTCAAAATTTCCAGGGGGCCTTGCCCCACTTATCCAGCCCCATCCTTGCCCCCACTGTGCCCCAGACCCCTGCTGTAATGTATGTACAATATAATGCCTATGATGTACAGTATAATGCCTGTGATTTGCGATATACAGTATAATGCTTATAATTTGCAATGGATAAAAAATATATTATACTTAAATTAATATAATTTACTGATATATAATCTTGAACGGTCAGTGCCAGTGGTGTGAAGGATGTATATCCATCAGGCCTCGAATTTCCCTGAAATCAATTGACGGCAATGACTTTAAAAATTGCCGTAGAACGTAACAGCTGTCTACGGCAATTTTGGCAGTTTCCACGGCATTTTTCAAATTACTGTAATAAAACTTTAATTTTATTGTTACTTTGGATTTTGGACAAGCTAGAAATATGTCTACATATTTCTTTAGTGTTTTTTTTCTTCGAAGAAAACTGTGATTTACACATGATTTGATCAACATCTGAATAGTCAGGGTCCGAATTATCGCTAAAAAACAGCTTCGCTTTTTTTTGGGAAAAATTTCCATGTTAAAATACACATTTTAGGACCACCCTCCCGCCCCACCCCGGATTTTTTTGAGCATTACAAAAAGCCGAAAAGGAATGCGACGCATGCAATGATTTTGTTAAGGCATTTCGAACATGATTGCATGCTGATTGCAATAATTTCACGCTGGATAAAGCCCTACATTCTGCTAAAAATCAAACGCTTTGGCATTAAAATTGAAAATTCTAAAAATATGCATGCTCACACATTTGTAAAAACATTCATGGTAAAGTCAATGAATTGCTGTATTTATACAGTATAGACTGCCTTTAGGGGTACTTCACAATTGTCAATTGGGCATGTGCTCCCGCGATTACCAATTATATGCACATCTTTTATCCTTGTTACAGGTATACATCGCCTAAAATTCCATGATTTCTATCTTCTTTAAAATTAAATGAACAGTGAAGCAAATGGCTAAACAAACAATGAACTGTCGTTCTCACCGTTGAACTTGAAATGCTATTTTTCAACTCGAGAGTTGATAGAGGTGATATCAACCTAACACGTCCCAGCACTTTGGTCTGAAGCATGTGCGCAGAACTCCAAATTGAGATGCTCCACACGAATGTCTGAGACACTCGAGTGAAACGGAAGAAAGCTGGATATCAAGCGTTACTACTGTAAAGAAGCTTCGCAACTTTTAGAAGGCAATATTCAAAATCGCTTCGCATTTTGCGATTTGCGAAGCTTTAATTCGGACCCTGGAGTATATATTCCAAAACATCATTTATGAAATATTTACTTTCCTATAGATACTATTTATGATGAAGATGAAGTTCTACTTGCATTGGCAGAACAGGTATTTTTTGTGAAAAATATAATATACTGTACAGTATGTGATTGATTATAAAAGCACTATTATACTTGGTGTTATGTATTTTGAATGAAACAATAATCAAGAACTTGATGAAGACAACACAATCCCACCACTATGTAAGTGGCCAGACACTTTGCCCAGTTTGACCCGGACTGAAACTCTACTCCGGGCAGCATATGATTGCAAATAGTTTAAAATGCTATTTTCTCAATTTGGCAGTTTTTTCAATCCATTTAATCTTTGTGACAGCATATGTATCTTTCTGAATATTAAGTGTAAAAGGTTGAAACTTGGTATGTTTATGGCTATTAACATTATGCAGAGCAACTCCCGAAATTCGCCTCGGCACTCGGCAATTGCCGACGCAAATGCCAAGGCAAGTTACGATTTTTCATAGTTTGCCTCGGCAAAAAAATGCCGAGGCAATTCCACCCGCTGTTCCTTAAATTACAAACGACAGTGTCTGTTCGTTTTTTTCTTCTTAAATATACAAACTACAGTGTTCGTTTTTTGTATCACTTCTTTGTTCGAATTGTTGTCATCGACGTCGGGTGAACAACAGAAGATTTCATAGCTACTTTACAAAATATTTAAATTTGAGCTTTTCAGCGTCGCGGCGGGCTTCGGTTGAAATAAAGAACAATCTTGATGGTTTAAAGACGGTACGTCAAGAAACTTTGTTTTATCTTTTAGACTGTTGCGTGATTTTACCGTCAAGTTTATTCTTTCATGCAATTGGTTGTAAATTACCACTAACTTTTTAAAAACATTTTGAATCAGGAATTTGTAAAATAACAACAAATTGTCGAAGTCTCAGAATCTACGCTCGTTATAATATTTGTTTACAATAATTTCGGTATGTACTTTACTTTAATTACAACTGCTGACATGAATGCCGAAGGATGCCGAAGCAATTGCCGAAGGAATTTAAGGTGATTTCATTGCGTGCCTCGGCAAAAAAAATTGCCGAGGCAAACTCGAAAATTATCGAAAGGCTTCGGCAATTATTTGCCGAGGCAAAAATTGTTGAATTTCGAGGGTTGCAGAGCCTGACCATATATTTCATTAGGAATGTATAAATGAGGTTTAATTACCTAATTAGGTATGAAAAAATTCCTTTTTTCCCTAATGTGCAGACTGTTTACCAAATTTCTGATAAATATGCTTTAAAGTGAAAATAAAGATGGTCAGGCCCTAGATAATGTTATGAGCTTTCAAAATATGTGTCATTTATGTCATTCTGATTAACAGTGTCTGTGTTATCATGTGTCATGCGACGCCATTTTTTGGCTAATTAGTGAGCTGCCATATTGGATAATTAGTGTAATTAATGAGTAACCAAAAATTTTTTTCCAGATTTTGATTTTTATCACTGTGCCCCTTCAAAAAATATTTTTGCTGACTCTGTGCCTTTTAAAATGAAAAAAAATGCTCTAAAGGGGAATGACCACCTTAAAAACTTGTTTAAATGGTTTTGTTTTGCATGTTTGTTTCATCTGTATATGTAACCTCAGTCTCACACAAGTCAAATAGCCGAAAATGCTTCAAATCATTTCAACCCAGGCTAGAAAGGTCTGTGCACAGGCTGAAAATAGCTCTGACTAAAATTCAGGCAGCTCAAACTGCTCATGAATAATTTCTGCTCATGAATAATTCCTGCCCATGGCCACATCATACTTGCTACAGTTTTATTTTAAATTGTTGGCTTGTATTGGGTTTTATGCATATTTAAATCATTAGGCATTACACATGATTATAAGTATTTACAATTAGTCCAAATAGTAGTGACTGTGATATTTTTGACTACATCTTTGACTTTCAGAACCAAATTCAATAGCCTAGTTTTGCCTGATGGATTTAGATGAAATCTGTGTTTTGTTTGTCTCAGAGTTTTGATTACATGTGATGTGTAATTAGATTATTTTGATTCGTGATCATTACTGGAAAGCAATTATAAAATTGATCAAGTGATTCTTTTATTTTTGTCTGTTTCATTCCACTTGATCGTGAAGAAATTATTCTTTTTCTCGCATATTCTCAAAGTTTCCCCATAGCTCTCAGTGTAAACAAAAATGTGAAAGTGACGCTAATTAATACTTGTGAAATCGCGAATTTGCGATTGATCCGATGATGACTGGTTTCATTATGAGTGTAACTATTATTAGATCAGTGAGCTAGAGTGTGTTTCGGTAAAAGCGGAACACATTGACGAACACATTTTCTGTTAGGTTATTTCTGAGCGAGTACTGTAGTCTTGACAATCATTATCTCTTTAATCTACAGCTTGGCACATTTACTCCTCTTGTTGGAGGACCAGAATTTGTACATTGTTTACTGGTATGTTTTCTAATATTTTATACATCTGAAGTCATAGCAAGGCAGCACATGAACCATGTACAAGTGTTGAGTCAAGACTTAAGATGCATGGTTACATGCTAGTCAATAACGCTAGTCAATAACGCTAGTCAATTGTTATTGACATTTCTTATGTCAAAGTATGTCATTGTGAAAACCTCTTTTAAAGACAACTATTTTGTCATTCATCATATACTGTATTGTTAATGTCATTGTTATTACAGAGACTTTCTGTGTAGATGTTCAGAAATTGATAGAAATATGACTGTGTAAAATGTTTTTGTGTGATCCCACTCGATAAATAAATTCATCTGACTTAATACAGAGTAAATTATCAAAAGACAGTGCTTTTGCGTGTAAAGCAAGCCTTGTAGTCCATCTTTTATACTTTTTGTTATTTTCCAATCAATAATTCAAAAATGTACAGTGATCTTAGAATGGCGTGAGGATTGGGATAAGGAAACAAGGTTGTTCTACTATGACACACTATTTTCTTATTCTGGCAAACAAACATTTCTTATGCATCTTATCTTGAAAATTTAGCCTCCATTAGAGAGCTTGGCCACAGTAGAAGAAACAGTTGTCAGGGATAAGGTAAACTATCACAGACAAAACAGTGTTACATTCGTTTGGTACATGAGTATATTTTCATTTGCCTAAAGTTTTATTTTTTTGATGCTGCTGTTAAAGCCAACTTAATTTAATAAAGGTGGTGTTACACAGTCCAATTTTCAATAACAGTTTGAACCAATCAAATTTTGGCTAACATCATTTGCATTACAAATCATCATTGAAAATTATTCTGTGTTACATCACTTTGAGGTACTTTTAACCTGCACGGATTACAGTTATACTGGGAAAGGGTGCATACTACCTTAGTAATAGTACAAGGGTGCCAGTAGGCAACTTGCACTAAGGTATCACAATGATCTTAATCTGCTTAATAATAGTAGGGATGGATTTATAACATAAGAGAGAGCATACTGAATGGTGTTTTATTTTTTTGAAAATTGATTTTTAAAACTTACTGTACTGTATATTGCTTAACAGAAAACTGTAATATCATGTTTTCGCTCACTGCTCTGTATAAATGAATACAGAACCCAGTCGAATTGTAATCAAGACCCAACGTTTCGACACTCCAGTCTATATAGTGTCTTCACTCTTCATCAGGGGTGATCTAAAGTTGCAATGGGGCTTCTTAAATACCCACGGGATGACGTCATCTGCCAATAAGATGCACGTATTCCTTTGGCAAATAGGCACCGTCATCCCTGTTCAAAGCATGATTAGTCATTTATATGCACCCCTGATGAAGACACTAGACTGGAGTGTTGAAACGTTGGGTCTTGATTACAATTCGACTGGGCTCTGTATTCATTTATATATAAACCAGAGTAGCGAGCACGAAGTTGCCGTGAACGAACAAACATTAAACTGTAATATTCTACCTTGTTACAGGGTCTTAGCTAGAGGGCCGTGTTGGCCGTGTTATCGCGGCCAAAAATAGAAAAACATGGCTAGATATTAAAAATGAACGCAGCTTCACTATATTTATATAAGGCCGTGTAGGTTCATAAAATAAGGTGTTGCTACTGACAACAGACAGAATTTCTTCTTATTTACGTCGTAAGAAAGTTTGTAAAATCTACTGTAGTTGTTGAAATTGGAAAAAGTGATCCTTTATATTTTAATGTTTTGATGGATAATGGGAACCATATGGTATTAAAATGGTTTTAAATACCCCCAAGATTTACTGAAATAACTTAATATTTTAATGTCAGTACGCAATGTGAGCTAGCCTTGTATTTGGTTGCAAAGCATACAACAACCACATGCAGGCATTGTCTGTTGTTGGCGAGCATAACTACAAATATGCACACCCTGGTCATTTAGAAACACGCCCAAGATCTAAAATCCTAGCTAAGACCCTGTCTTGTTATGTGACTAATTTAATAGTTTTATGCATGTATGAACGCAATATTTTAAAACGCAGAATTTTACCTTCAGAAATATGTTGGTTTTATATTTATGGAAAGTTATTTGAAAAATCGTGATTTTTCACCGTATTGAAATGGGTCATTGCAGAAAACATCCACACCTATATGGAGGAAATGACCCCCACCTTCTTTGAGTTTCATAGTTGCCAAAGTTAGGGAACCATGGAGCAACTCATGTGAAGGCAAAGGGTGGTGTTCCTAGAGTTACTGGCTAATAGCTCCGAAAATTGTGTACAGCTACAATCTTGGCAAAAATTATTGTGGACAGCGTGCGCGGAAATAGAAATACCATCCTTGGCCAATATATACATGCAAAACAGCAATGTTTAACTCCCCCCTCCCCCCGGTTCAATGTTGAAAGCTTATACATTGGTTAGGTGAAAGCTTTGCGAAACTCAGTACATGTCAAGACCAACATTGTAAGGGAGGAGACAAAGACGCCAACAAGTGTATGCCAACAGTAATACTTTAGTTTACACCTCAGTGTCCGCGGAATTTTTGCCAAGATTGTAGGTATCAAAACCTGGAGTTAGTGGCTTCAAAAACTATGTGGAGCTCGCTGTGTAAGCCTTGAATTGCTGCCTAGCAACTCCAACAATCATGTGGAAAATCATCTAAGCCTGAAGTAGTGGCTGTGCCAGCATACATGTAGACTAAGTTTCATTCAAAGGTTGTATACCTGTACCTCCACAAAAATAAAATCTAGTAGTACATTTCACTATATTATCAGAAGTACATTTTTTGTTTTGAATTTAATTTTGGATTAGCTCGCAAATATACACCTCACCCCTGTCAAATACATTATATTACGCCGTTTGGACCACTGTCGTTCTTGCATCGCTCCAGGGTCGCATCTAATACAATAAAGTTCAGCACATGAAGAGTATGCCATGTGAAACGAGCCTTACTTGTAGTTCAAGTTCCCTATTTCCTTATATTATCCAATCGTTTTTTATCAAATAGGTTTACAAAGGCAATTTGTGCAGATTCTTCAGAAATTATTTGCTTTTTTTTATAATTTGAGGAATTTTGTGCAGATTTTCATTATTACAAGGATTTTTGCACAGGAAAGCGTATTTCCTCCAAAGCCAAAACTTTATAGTCTGGAAGATACCTACTACTAGCTAGCGCCAGACCCCAGTACGAGCATCCTCTCTATCATGTTAGATCCTCATTGTAAACCGGTATATTTGTTTCAACAGGCAGTGGAATCTCTGCGTGCTATTGCTTCTGACCATTCTTCTCAGGATTTAGAAAATCATTTTGTACCTTTAGTTAAAAGATTATCTCAAGGTATGAATTGTTGTTCCTTTCGGCCATAGTGCGCCACAGTAACCATGCCATGCTTGGTTTATAAGTATTTGAATCACGGTCTCTCAATCACACAGTTACCTTTTGCTTTCAACTTGGTTAAACGTCAATAATAGACACTTTTAGAGGTTGATGTCATAGCGTTTCGTGCGTGCAATGTGATAATTTGTTTTCTAAACAAGTTTGGCATATCAAACGTTGGTAAAAATATGGTACTAAATTACAGTAGTATATATTATGGTGTGCGCACAGGCTAGCCATGCATGTGAGAAATAAATACTTAGGAAGGAAGCATGGAAGGCATTTCCTTAGAACAAAAATGATTTAATAATTGTCATTACCTGTGACTGTTTGTACATCTAGGTGACTGGTTCACTTCCAGGACATCAGCATGTGGTCTATTTCCAGCTTGTTATCCGAGAGTGAATGCAAATATCAAAGCTGAATTGCGACAGTAAGTATAGAGTGATATATCGAAGTACATGCATGCACCGTCACAAAACCAGTAGAATTTGGAACAGTCCTTAAAAATTCTTTAGAAATTCGAAAAAATCCACAAATTTAAATTACTTTGAAAATCATTACCTTTCTTCGTGGGAAGCACAAGTGATTGATGCGGTCAGCGCGCTGCCGCCCACTAAAGCCCATTTTCCACTAGGCGAATTTGTTCGCGCGAACAGTAAAAAATTTGGAACCGATCCAACTTTTTCGTGGCAAACTTTTTCACTGACCAATCACATTGCCAAGATTTGTTTTTCGCGCGAACAAATTCGCCTAGTGGAAAATGGGTTTAAGCCTGCTCTGAGTTCAGCCTGCTACTGCAGGTGAAGGGTATAGGAGTTTACTTAGATTGAGTAACTTTCCGGTGCTACAAAGCTCTTGTACAGTAAGTGGTATTGTAGTTTGGTTGCTTCTCTCGTGTGCTTTATTCCTCCGATTTTTCGCCTAATTAAAAACTAATCTTTAAATACTATAATCGTAGTACCAACCCTGACGGAGACCTTTGTCAATGGACCATTTGCGTAATAGTCTAAATTTTGATCTAGACAAAATTTCATCACAGCTTGAAAGAGCATCACAAAATTAGTAATATTCCAAAGTTTCGTTGCGAAATGTTGTAAAATGTGGATAATATAGCCTTGCGAAGTTTGCCGTTTTTCAGTCATTTTGTATTACGCATGGGAAATTGACAGCCCAATCGGGTGTTGGGGCATCAATTTCCCGTTTGTAATACAAAATGACTGA
>CACRXK020014599.1:0-12942 GCA_902702795.2 Paramuricea clavata
GGGGGGTAGCGCTCTCCAGATGATTTCCCCAATAGTGCACTAGTCGCTTTAAAGAGTCTTCGCTGATCAGCGCTGTTTTATTCAATAAATTTAAGATAGTATTCCCGCCTTGCTTGCTCCATCACGTGATTCGCGCGATTTCGTGATTTGGCAAACCGCTCCCTATCCAACTCAGATCCAGTTTTTCGCCAAAGCCTTTCATGTTTCCTACAAATTCGTTTCGCCTCCTTGACCATAACATTAAACCAAGGCACTCTGGGACGCACAGTTATTGTCTTTTCTTTCAACGGCGCATGTTTATCCAGCAAGCCAGACAATGTCGTGTTGTAACAAGTCACAAGATCTACAATCGATTCAGGAGGGTTTTGACAGAGCCTTCATGCTCTGAGATCTCTCCTAAATATTTCACGGTCTATATCCTTTATTTTCCGACAACTTACTTTCTTCTCCGACAACTTACTACATTGAAAAAAAGTAAAATTATTTTGCGCACTATTGCAAATAGTATTAGTACCTTACTGACAGCGTTTCACGTACTTCTTAAATGTTATAGGTACTTTTATAGAAAAGAGATTTCCCGTCATACCGACTTTACGAGTACAAATCTTATCTGCATTAAAAGTAAAATTTGAGGTTTTTTACTTATCTTTTTTATTCAATGATTCGCCCAAATCATTATAATTAAAATAAAACAAAACTAGATATTTCTAAGGTTGAAGTATACTCAGTACACAAACCTTAATGATCACACTTTTGATTTAGACCCTATATGTTAATGTCTCTGCGTTAAGAAGATTATATGTAAAGTGAATAAGAAAAAAACCTTTGAACAGCTAACTATATATTAACATGAAGAGAAGTTACTGTTATAGATGTATTATAAAATAGGAAGTATATATAATATAGGAAGTGCATTTTTTATTTTTTTCTTAAAAAGTACGATGAGATGTTTTGTCTTCAAACTACTATCAAGGTTTTACCAAAGGTCCACACCTTTCACTTAAAGTAAGTGCTAGACAGCATGCACGCTTACGAGTTTAGATATAAATTTCGAATGTTGTATTGGTGAATTTGGTTGTTGGTAATGAAATAAATTAGTAAAGAAATTTGGCCACAAAAACCGAACTTAATAACAATGGTTTGTACCACACGTTATCAGAAAAAGTAGTGAAAACGATATAAAAAATACATTTAACTAGATTTATTTACAACTTCCAATAAAAGTCTTAGTTTTTCTTTATGTCCCATGCACACTGAAAAAAGATTTATTCACCAGCAGACGTTGAATATTAGTAAATTAATTAAACAATAACTTCTTCTAAAATAACAACTTATTATCCGTGTCAGGGTATATCATATTTTAAATAGCTGTTATCCCGAATTGTCAAGGTCTCGGAAAGTTTTATCAGTCTCCACGTCAGCTCGACTGATAACACTTACCTCGACCTTGATAATTTCTGATATCACAAAAACCTCATCGAATAACCGTTTATTTCAGTATGGGAAAATGAAAGGATGAATTGCGAATACATTATACTGTTAAGAAAATGCTCTCTTCACTATCACTGGACCATGCATGCGCAGTTAATGATAGCACGAAACTTAACCGTTTTTGGATTATCATTTCCAGTATTAGTTTAACATAATACTTTTTTGTTATTTTCTTTTCTTTAACAATTTTGGAATATCAATTTTGCAACATCACTGCAAATACATGCCATTTCATGACAATACTCTTTAATATTTCAGTAATACTCCTCAATCCGTTAACTTTTTGTTTTGTAAATAGATCAAAAGCCCCAAGATGAGATAAGTAAAGCTCTTCGACAACTGTTATATCTTTTTGATATTATAATAAGTTCATATAAAAAAATGCTAGCACTTTTACCTTTATCTCCAATTCTTCATTTTCGTTTTCAACTATTGGAATAACAAGCTCTTCGTCGTATCTAAATTAGACAAAACCGTGGATTATAATTATTTTCTAAAGGCGTCAAGATCAAAGAAAAATATATTTGTGTGCAAAACACAACGAAGATATAAACGATGTAAATGAATGAATCACGGCCAATATTTGAAACACCAGAGTCCAAAGTGCAGTAGCTAAATATAGAGTGCAAACATGAATGTCAAACCCGTGAGCCCAGCGATTCGTATTCTACTTGTGGTTGCTGGACACATATCAAAGGTGTTTCTGTTGCAAGTGCTACAACCTGTATCGCAGAATGTTCCATATAATTTTAAGGATGATCATGACGCTTGTACATAAGGAGGGAAAATTTCCATTTTTCCTTTTACGAAGATGTTCATGCATTGTATTCACGGATTGCATGACATTTAGGACCAAAGCTAACATACAACGAGTACCTTGAACGGTGGGCTCAGAGACTCAGGAACAATATATTTTTTTGGTTCTATAACCGATAAACCAGCTGGATGGTAACTGGGTGTCAGTATCCAACCACACCTGATACTATTGCCCACGACTTCTCATATCACGTAACTTATTCCCACTGCAAATGATGCGGTTTGATAACAAAATATAACCTGGATTCAAGACTTATATTTCATCAGCGGTATACAAAACCAAGTCAATGGAACAGCTATCGAGTTGCTCATTCGCGCAACCAATGTTTTGCTCTTAATTCCACCGTTGGTGACATGCATCCTCCAAGGGCATAATATAATTTGACATTTAAAGCTGCAACATGCATGCATGTATAGTTACTAAACATCGACACTCCATATATGAATGGCATATCGTTTTCAACGGAAGCAACCTTAGTTAATTAATAGCTTTGTTTATGTCTAAATTTGGGGGCTTATTTTTACGCGTAACTGCATGTTTGACCACTGAGTAGAAGAACTCTGATACTAAGAGCATGTGGAGAGTACTTGCATCACTACACGTGCGCTTTTAGTATTATAACAAATTCAATTGACCTATATGTAAAGGAAAAGTGTAAAGAATGTTTACACTATAATGTCGAGATGCTGACACTGCAACCGACCGGGTACGAATTAATCGCACTACATTACCCATAGTTTCTTCCTGTTTTACAATTCACAATTATTTTTATCATTTGTTGATGAGAAATTCGGAATTCTTTTCCAGGAAATAACAAAGTGGCCATAACTGCATTCATAGAATGAATATGAAATACAGCACCTGCAGCTGGGAAGAAAGAAAACGGAAAATGATAAAATATATAAACTGTAGCAATAGACTTTAGAAGTGCTTACGTCAAGCATTGTTTTAATACAGAGGACTTCTGGGATGCACAGTGCGACATTGTGGGATACTTTTGAGTCAATAATTCATTGTTAAAATTACGTGTAGCAAACACGCGATGGCAGCTTTAAAAATGTGAAAGCCAAAAGTTTGTTTCCTTAAACGGACAGACGCACTTGTAGACTAGGGTTTAGACAAACTTGTGTGCTAGAACTGGTGTTACTTGCTGAAAAATTAACTTCTGAATGTCCCAACCGATGATTACACACAAGTTTCTCTGCTCTATTATTGTACCAGCACTTTATCCAATGGGCTATTGAGATGCTCGATTTAGACTCTCAGAAATGCCATATTTACACCCTAAGAAGAATATCCATTTACTGTAGGATGAACATTATATATATGACTGCGGGACGATAAGATTAACATTTCTACAGCGCAAATTTACACCTGGATATGATAAAATACGCTTTACATCAAGAATTATACGCTTACCTAATTTCATTTTTAGTCCAGACTATGTGATCTTTACAACAATTGTGATATTTCTTAACTGTGCATGTTTATCCTAACCCACCCGGTCAACTTTCTTTCTCTGTGGGAGAAAACCGGAGAGCACGAAGAAAACCTACGACTTTCGGCAGAGCGTTGACTGACTCTTTTCACATGATCCGTTTTATTTATTTATTCATTTAGCTTCGCTTCTTACACTAATAACAAGATAAACAAGCTGGGACAGCAGGCTTTACTGCATGTATATTGTATATAGTAAATAAATTACCTCTTTTGCGATATCCATTCATGAACATTGGAGTACACGAACTTTCCTTCATATTTAGGCTGAAATGAAAAAACCCATCTTACTTGCATTTAAATTAACGTGGTACTAATTTTCGCCAACTCTTAAAATCGCGCGATAAATTCAAGGTTACTTCCGTGTTAAAACGACATCTGGCCAAAGGCGGTCATTGCGAGCGAGGAGAGTGAACTAGAAAATGGATCAGGGGAAACTTTTCAGAAATTAGGCCTCAGAAGGTCAACTTTCCCTACAGTAAGCTCACTGAAGCCTTAGGGTTTTACAGAAAAGACACCTATATTTGCTACGGTCTGCGAAAAATTCACGCAAAATCTTATAGTCATATTATACTGAGCGAGTATAATATTTGCTAATGGATGCTGGGAAATGAGCTGAATAATATGTAATATGTACATATAGATAGCTAAATCAATTCATTACAATTAATTACTTTGACTAGTTTTAATATGTTTTGCGTTGGTCAGGCAAGTGTGTTCATTTATGTACCACACTAATTTTCGTTAATATATAATTATATATGTGCGAAAACACTGTACTATGTAGCTATAATAACGTACCTCGCTGGCGGCCCGTCCAAATGATTGCCTTGTATGTCACAAACAAACAGTGAACTCGACTAATAAATTAATATAGGGAAGTATTACAAAATATGACAATAAGGATTGCTTTGGGCAGTTTAGGATGATAAAACACTGCATTTTGAAGAGACGCTTTGTTTTAGCAATCCTTCAAATTTAATTTAAAATGTCTATCATTTAACCTGGTGATGTATAAAGTGTAAAGGCTATTATCCCTGTTTTGCAAAATACAACATTTTGATCGTTTCATGAGCAGTCGATCAGTTAGTCTAGGATACTGTAAAACAAGGACAGGCTACGTACATTTATCTGCATGCATATAGGTAAAAACACAACTTTAATTTTAAAACTACATATAATGCGACACGACTCGACGAGTAGCAGTAGCTCAACACTTTCTACAATGTGAAGACTAACAACAAAACTGGACTGACTGACAAGACACCCTTCACCCACATGACCGACCTTGCCTTGACAAAACGATTTACTCCAGTACAGCATTACACAAAAACTTGATGAAGAAGTCCACTATCTGACTTGACATAGCACCGTGTTACTGTTAATCTCTTCAATCACACTAACACATCCACGCTTTCTTCTTGTTTTTGACGTAATCACGCTTGTATATATAGACCTAGGTTAGCTTGTGTAAATTAGGTTGATGATGAATTTGAAATAAATTCGAAATTATATCACTGTTGAATATTGTGTCTTCTTGCTCTATTTAAACATTAAGTTTTAAGATGGAACTTCTATTCGGAGTTTGTTTCCAACTAAATTTATTTAACAACTTTTCAAAATAATTTGTCTTCACAAAACAATTTCATATATATTACCTCAACACTTTCTTTCAATATGCCAGATGGAGAGACAAAAATTTCATTCCTTCAGGAATAGAAAAAAGAATAATTATTAAATACTAACTATGAACGGAATTGGCACGATATGGAAACGTTTCACGGAATAATCGAGTTTACATTATACTTGATTGGAATTCGCGCAGTATTACAATTCTGAATTCTCGCAGACATTCCAGACAATATACATATACTGTATATATATGAGCGAAATTAATACTGAGCAAATCCGCTCGAAAAGGTTTACTGTTTTTAACACGCATCCGCCAAAAATAACTGTAAAATGCGTATAAGGCTGAGCAATCGCTTTATATATTTGCTAGACGTGAAGGCTATCTTTGCCACTCATTGCAAAAACCAACTTTGTCTTGTTGAGTAGAAAAGCATCTATTGCATAGAAAATAAAGGCTTTTTATCATTTCGTTTTACCAGTATGTCAGTCATGCTTGGACTAAAGTATTTGAAAATAAACAAACACATTTGATCTCAAATCTAGTTCGCCACACTGGAGCTTTTCAGGAATTTAAATAAGCATTGTGCAAAAAATAAATAATTACTTCCGGTTAAGGTCGGCCTGTATTTCTCGGGAAAATATTTTTCAGTATGGACCTCCCACTCCGATAAATAACGTATATATATTCTAGGCCTGGCTATCTTTTACACTCATTCAAAAACCAACTCGCAACAAGCTCGCGGCGAGTACTATATCTAATTAAAATAAACTGTCAAGCATCGTGATTGGATAAAAGTATTCGCAACGAGTTGGCATGTGATTAGTGAAAAAGAGCATTTACGGCTTTAGTCTGTTACCCTAGTTTGTTTGGAATCATAAGCTTTTGCTCATTTATTTATTTGATGTTTTGTCTTGAAATTAAAAAGCCGAAAGCTAAGCCAGTTCTAATTTATAGTACTTGGTATCGTCCACCAGGTTCTAATATGGAATTCTTTAATGATTTTGAAAATTTCATAAAAGAGATTGACAACGAAAACAAAGAAATGATCATAACAGGTGATTTTAACTGTGACATATTATGCTGGACAGCAACTATATAGGAATAACAACTCCAAACGATTGGATGACCTCTTAGATATCTACCAACTACAGCAACACATTGATAAGCCAACCCGAACAGCCGACTCAACAAAAACACTAATAGACATTATAATTACAAAAAGTGACGATACCAAAACATCTGATTCAGGAGTGATTGCTTTGGGAATAAGTAACCATGATCTGGTGTATATTTGTAGGAAAATAAGGAGTAGCTAGAGAAACGCCGAAAATAGTAGAAACAATTAAGGAAGTTTAACGAAAACGAATTCGAACAAGACTTAGCACAAGCGTTTAACTACTTTGCATACAACTCTGATCCAAATCATGCCTGGCAGGAGTGGAAGGACATATTTTTGTCTATTTCTGACAACCATGCTCCCTGTCGTCCTAGAAAAGTTAGAAACGAGCATTGCCCATGGTTGAACAACGAAATTAAAAACTTAGCTGCCAACGAGATTACCTTAAAAAAAGGCAGTGAGACTGTCTGATCATGAATTCTACTGCTTATACCGAGGCTTATAAAAGATGCAAAAACCAAGTTACCAATTAAACTTATTAGGGATGCAAAAGCACACTATTATAAAACAAATCTGGAACAATGCAAAAACAGCAAAGATAGCTGGAGATTTATTAATCATTTACTCAACAGGAGAACCACTACAACAATAATCAACCAGATCACAGTTAATGATTGGACAAACAATTACTGGTAACGATAATATAGCAAACGAGCTTAACAATTATTTTTGTGAAATTGGCCCTAAGCTTGCACAAACTATACCACCAAGTAATGTAAACCCACTTCAATATATCACTGCTTCAATATATCACAAAACACTTAATGTCTTTTCCCTCGGCAAATAGTACAGTAGTAATTCGTTTTCCCTCAAATCTCAATGTTTTCCTCGACTTCGTCTCCGGAAACATTGAGACCATCGGGAAAACAAAACAAACTATTTCCCTCGGGAGCAGATATTAAGTGTATAATAAGCACGGGGGAAGACTCCACCATGGCGCAGAACCCGGACTATATGTAAACATTTGGATGCCTTGCCGACTATTGAAAAAAATATGCTCGTCTCATAAGTTGTTTTGAATACTCTAATTACACTGACCTGAAAGGTAAGTGTCTTAAATCCCTAGTTTTCTGTTTTCTGTTTTTTTCGTCGTCGAGAAATCGAGTTTGCGTTCGCGCATCGCAGGCTCAGGGTGCAACGATTAATCCAAAATGCCATCGATTCTTCGACTCCACGATTCATATATAATAGTAAGAAGCTTGTATTTATGTACGTACTAGGTTGCACGGTATAGGGTTGAAAAGTTGCCAATGATAAGGTGGTGCTTTTTGTTGTCAAATTATTGATTTTCTTGATCTACCGCTCAAATTATTGATTTTCTTGATCTCTTATTGATCTACCGCTGAAACTTTTCTATACGAACTCTCTTGCTCACCACTCCCTTGTCTATTACACCATAGCCAATCTCGTTCCCGAGCCTGCGATCCTCGGGAAGGAAACGAAGGCTCTAGGATAATCCGTTGCCGAAAGCCAGGAATTCTGGCTAAGATTGAACTGCACATTCCATATCAACGGCCAATCAGATTCCTCCCTGAAACGGATTATCCCAGAGCCTTCGTTTCCTTCCCAAGGACAGCAGGCTCAGGGAACTAGATTGCACCATAGAGCGCATGTCGTCGTTTTCAGGTCAGTGTGAACGCCTGAGTAGGCGTCTTGTTAGTTAATCATAACACTTTATGAGATCGCACTGTTTCCACTACATGTCCATCGATTGTTAAAGTCAGTTTTCCACTTCAACCGTACCGTAACGAAACGTACTGTTGAGCATGCGCAGATTGAAAAGAGGTTAATAAATCCACGTACTTGCGGGTGTATTCGGTTATTCGCGTATCAAAATGGAAAGTTCGTCGCAAGTCAACTTTTTGGCGTACTACGGAAGTATTAACCAATCAACATTCCATAAATTTTGAAATTTAAAAATGTTTTTGATACGCTTCGGTACGGTATACTTTAAGTGGGGAACTGCTTAATAGTACAAGCTGAGGGGTTTCTTTGAGACACTGTAATAGACTCGGAGTTCTTTACACTTTTTAGCATTCAGCTTCATCCAATTGTTGGAAGCTCATAAATGAATAGAATTAAGGGTCGATTGAGTAACAGAAGTAGCATTCGAGGAAAGGTGTTCAGAAGTTGAGATATCGTCCACAAATTTCCACATGCTACTATCAGTTGAATTTACTCTCAAGTCATTAACCATAACCAATAATGAAATCGGTTCCAGTTTAGTCCTTTGAGGACTAACTATTTATTCAAGAATAAGATGTTTTTGCGCTTGTAGTGTACTTGTGAGCATGCACCACACGGTAGTACTAGAGTATGTCTGGTTAAAGCAATAAAGTTGTAACCATGACTACAAGGTTTCACGCAAGAAATAATTACCACCTCACCCTAATGTTCACAATTGTAAATATTTACCCTAATTTGATGCTAATTGCTCCCCCTGATCCTGTCATCCATCCTTTACGATGAAATTCTCGACATATCTGAGGAATAAGATTGCGTGGATGGTCGACCTGTTGAAGATAAATAAAGTAGTTAAAGTTAACTGCAGTTAGCGTCAACTGCCGTAAAACTGTAGTTAGTAGCTACACGACCTAACTGCGTTGTACAAAACGTAGTTAGGCGGATAGTTAACTAATCGCGTAGTTAACTGTGCGGGGGCCGTTAACATGACTGTGGACTCGCATATTGCAAATTGGCGCTGGAATTTGATTCAAAATAATGAAAAATAAACAATCAAAGAAAAAGCAGTTTTTCCGTGAGATGTCTACGTGATTTGAACAGTTTATAACTGTCAGGAAACATTCACAGGGAATATAGCGAATGAAAATTCCAGGAAGGCGTTGTTTTTCATTATTGTTTCACTGAAAATGTTGTTCTCTCCTATACAAGCGCCATTTTTATTTAACTGGGTCTGGGAATTTGAACTACACAGTCCATGCAGCCCCATGCAGCCGTAAATTATAATGCAAGAGTTTATTTAAACTACATTAAGCTGACTACTGTCAGGGCTTGAATTTTAAAAGTTAGAGCATTATCCAGTAGGATACTAGTACTGTAACTTGAAACCTGGTATCCATGCATTCAGAAAATCTAGCATCTCACATATGGATCAGAGACGTGCAGGCTAGGGACGAGCTGACTAGGGACGAGCTGACGACAACTTGCTGTGGGCCCCCGCCATCATGGACCCCTCAATTTAAAACATTGGAAAAGATAAAAAATATAGATTTTAATTTTGAAAATCAAGATTAAGATATATTACAATCTATATTTTAAAAATCTAAATGAACAAAAATATTGTCGAAAAAATTATCAAAGTACGGTACATTAATTCGAAAGTTACTGAAAAATTGTATGTCCGGAAATGTGTTTCTTCCCCCGCCCACTCGCCAACAATTTTTGGGGGAAATATTAATTTGCAGCTGAAATGTTTGAATTCATGTTTGATCATGCAGCCTGACTGGGCCTGGGCCCCATCAGACATTGCTCATTCGTTGTCCTTATCAAGACCCCCAGCACTAGCTTGAACAGACATTTGTCAGACCCATGTGAGATTACAATCCACACTGCAAGAGCAAAAGTTATACCACTTACTGTATATGACGTCTTACAGTAAGTACCGGTTAATGTATACCCTGGGGAAATTCCATATTAATGATATGTTGGGCATGCCAAAGGTACTGTAACTTATACTGCACTATTAATTCATTCCCAATGTGCCCTACTTTATCATTTTACCCTTTTGCATTCTAGTTTGGTTGTTCAGTTCTAGTTCAGACCCATGCAAGATTCTTATATCAGTACTGTAATCCACACTACAAATATCACCAATAGTTATATGACTAACGACTCTACGTACATTGGAGGAATTCCACGTTAATGATGACTCAAATTCATGAATCAATATAAATTCAATATACTGTATAGCCATACAAAGATGTTATCAATGTATAGGTATATATTTAAGTGTTAATGCATGATTGGCTGCCTCTCAACTCATTGTTATGACAAAGTTACTTATTCATTTTCTCAACGTTGATTGGCTAATTTTCCTACAAATAACTGGGGAGAATATTACAAATCAACTGCAAATAACTGGTGCAGATAATTGTCTGAGCATGCACACTTTTAAAATCAATTGTCAATTGCAAAATATCAATTTACGCATGCTCATTTAAGATTTTTGGAAAGTAATTTTAATTTTATTGTGTGTATATATAAAATTATTAGGGGTGCACCGGAACCAGTGGCGGAAACTTTGCAAATTTTTTTTTTTTTTTTTTTTGGGGGGGGGGCGAGTGTCAAAGGCACAAGATTTGTAGGGGGGTCTGGGGGGGAGCATGGAGCTCCCCCTGGAGCTCCACCCAGAAAATTTTTAAAATTTGGATCCCTGAAATGGAATTTGCAGCATTCTGAGAGCACATTTTGTAAGAAATTCAATGATTTTAAAACATTAAGTTAATGGTGCATTTTGGTACGAATCATGTGGTAAGCATAAAAAAACGGTAACCTCAACTTGCAGTACGTAATAAATCAGAGAAGTGAAAGAACACCTGAAAATTCCTACCTATAGAATACAGTAGATAGTGTATAGTCCGTAGTAAATTTGATACAATTAATTGCTATTGTTTTATGACACACACATATACATGCATATATATTATATATGCATGTATATCATAAGTCTATATACAGATGTAACTGGACACGATTAAGGTTACATTCATTGGTATTGTCTCCATATTGACTCTGCCTTGCTTAAAACCGAGTGCAAACGGGCGAAGATTCTAATTGCTGCTGGAAAGAACATCGACCCTGAGCTGAACCCCAAACTTATTCAAGGTGATCGCCATATCAAAGACCTTAATTGCCAGTTGCATGGTACTGCAACCGTAGAAAGAAGCTTCAGTGTTATGAATCGGATATTGAGCTGGGCTCGTAATGAATTATACATTCAAGTCGTTTCGCCCCCAAGTTGATTTGCCCCAAGTCGTCACCGACTTCGTCAAACCTTTTCACACTTTGGTTTTCGTTTGAAATGTCAGCTTTGGCTTTGACAAGTTTGAAGCGTGCATGCATTAGCGTTGGCCAGTGACTTTATGTTGCTATCCATGAATAAAGACCTGTTAAAAAGGATAAACTTGGACAAAGTGCTTGATCGATGGGTAAATCAAAAATCCCGAATAGTATAGTTTAAGTAAAGACTTGTAGCACAGCTAGCGCTTAAAACTAATTTAATCTGACTTTTTCAGAATCATACTGTAACACTCATTGTGTGACTTGTGAGATCATAAATTTAGAATACTTTAGTTTGTTTTTAACTTGTTTATTAAAACTTGAAATTTCATTGCTGCTGTTATGGTAACAAATAGTGCTTTCATTTTTCCAAATGAATTATGAAATCTAGCTAAAATATAATTTTAGTAAAATTTGAGGCCCCCCCCCCTAGTTCCCGCCACTGATGTCCGAAACCTGGATTTTTCAGAGTTCTGATTCCAGTGCTGGCCAGAACTAATAAAAAAAGCATGGCCGGAACCGGAACTCTGTCTTTTTTAGAGAGATAGAATATCAAACGTTTTTGTGTGTAACAAAAGTTCACAGTAGCAAGAAATTTGGACTACACAAGGAAAATGTACATTATTAAACACTTCATTATGACTTTTAACACTTTTATTCTAACATTTGCGAGCTCTCTCCTTGACGACTTTCAGAGTATCTGCCTGTCTGGCAGCAAACAAAGTAACATATGACTATATATGGCTTAATGAATCAGTTCCGGTTCCAGCCGGAACCCCTAAAAATTATAATCTACAACAATGAAATTTTCAGGTATTGTTATTGTTCGGATTTGTTGAACTTTGTGGCAGCCACAAAATTTCCCAAATGAATAAGTAAATGGTAAAACAATTATTGAAATTGGTTATCGCAAAATATCACAGGACTATTTGTTAGTGGCCCACAGATCAATTATTTGCCTCTGCCTTTGACTTTGGCAGATGCCGGGATCCCGCCTAAGCGAGATCCCATACAAACACTTCATCCTAGTTAGGCAAGATGAACTTTTCCCTTGAACATGTGTAAATGGCTTTTCTTCCTCCCAGCAATGTATTTTCATTGTCCATATGAATACGCTATCCCACCTAGACGGGAAACTTCAGGATGAAAACATCCCGCGTAGGCGGGATCATATAAGCAGGTCCTCAAATTTAGTTATACTTAACCTGCACTCAGGCCTATAAATAAATAAATCTAGGCCTGATACAAACCTTAAGTAACAAAAGTCCATGTTTTTAGTTTTTACAACGGTATTTCGATTGTAAATCT